>SZWC01003981.1:133449-154348 GCA_023375785.1 Penium margaritaceum | reverse complement strand
GCCTCTCAAGTACTACCTTGGGATTCAAATCACCCATGACTTCCTGCACGGTCATGTCACACTCACTCAGGCTACTTACGCTCAACGTGTGGCTGACAAATTTGGACTTGGAACATCCACTTCTCAACCTACACCACTCTCCAAGGATCATGGCCTCACCAAACCAGTCACCACCGTCACACCCTTGGCTCCCTCAGCAGATGTCCAAGCTTTTCCGCGCATGGTGGGCTCCCTGATGTACTCTTCCGTGGCTACCAGACCTGATCTCTCCTTTGCTGTTGGCCTCCTCAGTCAAGGCTGTCAGCGCCCCACTGCTGCTCACGTCGTGGCCGCCAAGCCCAGCATTCGCTACCTTCGTGGATCCGCTTCCCTTGTGATTCGTTACTCCTCCGGCAACAATGTTCTCCAGGGATTCTGGGATGCCGATCTCTCTGGTGATCACACCACCAGCCGCTCCACCACTGGATATGTCTTTCTCCTCAATGGTGGACCCGTCAGCTGGCGTAGCAAGAAGTAATCTGTGGTCGCCCTCTCCTCAACGGAAGCTGAGTACATTGCCGAGAGCGAATGCACAAGAGAAGCGGTCTGGCTTCGTATGCTTCTGAGCGAGCTCGGCTTCGATCAACTCGAGCCCACGCCCATCCACTGTGACAACAAAGGGGTTATTGCTCTCTCCGAGGACCCAGTTCTTCATGACCGCACCAAGCATGTTCGTCGACAGTACCATTACGTTCGCAACGCTGTTGCGGAGGGAGAGGTCGTCATGCACTACCTTCCCACTGTCGATCAAACTGCTGACATCTTCACCAAAGCTCTCTCTGCCGATCGTCATACTCATCTCTGCACTTGCATGGGTCTTCTCCCCTCGTCCTGAATCTCCCTGACGCTCTCCTTTTTTTTCTCTCTCTCGCTTCTCCTCCCGCTGTCGCTTGTCCCCGGTGCTCTCCTTCCGTTCCCCCCATATGAGGCGTTGGAACGGACGGAGAGTGCTCTCGGTGGAACCGTCGTCGCTTCCCGTTTCCGTGCCCCCCACATGAGGCGTTGGCACGGACACGGGTTGCGCACGACCGTTCTCCCCACCCTCTTTTGCTTCTGCCTGCCGCTGTACTCTCCTTCGCTGTGTTTTTCCGTCCCTCTCGCGCTTCGCTCCTCGCACCACGACAACGCTCTCTCCCCCTGGCCTGCTCACCGCCGGCGCCACGCCGCTCCAAACTGCAATTTCTCTCCGTCTATATTCTGTTTACTCTGTCTTCTCTTTCAGACCCCCATGGGTGGGCCGCCGATGTCGGGCTCACCCTACGGGCCGGATGCGGGGGAGGGGGCCCATTCCCTCTCGTCCGGGCAGGGTGTACAGCTGGGGACCGAGTTAATTCTCAGCCGTCGAGGCGTTGCCCGGGCTACAAAGTTCCCTCCGGCCCACTGTCCACCCTGCGTCTTGCTGCTCCGGTTCTCTCTTTTTCCCTCTCCGCGAGGCTCAGTTTGCCCGTCTGATCCTCTTCATCTACTGATCTACTGGGCTCGGCACAACATCAACAAAAAGAAAAACAAGAGGGCCGAGAGAGAGAGATCCCCATCTCTCTCTCGACCCTCCTGTCTATCCTACATGGCGGGGCATGGTATGGGTGTGGGCAGGCCTCTTTAGGCGTCCCACTGATCCATCCATCCGCATTCCTACTCTCTCTACTCATCCTATGGGAGCTCCAGAGAGCTGACAGAACAACTCTACCGGACAAGATATATTTGGACAGGTTTTGGACAAACAGGGTATGTGGTTCGGCAGACGAAGCGAGAGTGCGAGCATGAGCTTCTCTCGACTCTGAGTCTGCTGACGTGGCGAGGAACAGGAGCACGCGCAAGACACTGCTCTTTCTAAAGATGGATCCTACGCTCATGCATCGTGCAAAGGCAGTTGGAAGAATCGCGGCCGTCGCCGAGTCAAGAGGTGCGGTCCTTCCGTCATCTCAAGACGACCGGCCGAGAGATCAGCGACTATGAGAAGCTACCGCAGATCCGGACGACCTCGTCCGTGGATCGCACCGAGGGTGCTGGGAATCTGCCAACCTCGGTCTGCCGATGATCGGAGATCATCGAGCGGTGTCCGGCAGATCCTGTGGCTGAGAACCCGAAGACACAAGGATACCGGACTACTCAACACTTGTACTTTTCTGCTCTTCGTTAGTACAGACATACAAGTAGCTATAGTTTTGTATTTGCTATCACTTTGTCTGTGTGTAACCATTCTGAGCAAGCTTGATACCTTTGGAAATCTTGTGAGATGAGTCGTGTAACTGTGCCTTCAGCTCACCCTCTTGAATCGCACAGGTAGTAACATTATTCAGGCAAGAGTGCCTGTGTGTGTGAGAGAAGTAACACGTGTATGAGAGAGCATTACCGACAGTTCAAGTAGATAATTGAGAGTGTTGACTTATCTGAGTACTGCGTCTGAAGACTCCTAAAGATCCTGGTATGCAAATTTCAACATCCCGTTTGCCGCTCCTTAGCCAGCAGGGCTCGCGCCGCTGCTGGCAACGCCAGCAGGGCTCGCGCCGTTGCTGGCAACGCCAGCAGGGCGTTAGCGGCTGCTGGCAGTGCCAGCAGGGCTCCCGCCGCTGCTGGCAACACCAGTAGGGCGTCAGCCGCTGTTGGCGATGCTAGCAGGGCTCGCGCCGCTGCTGGCAATGCCAGGAGGGCGTCAGCCGCTGCTGGCGGTACCAGCAGGGCTCGCGCCGCTGCTGGCAGCGCCAGCAGGGCTCGCGCCGCTGCTGGCAGCGCCAGCAGGGCTTCAGCCGCTGCTGGCGGTGCCAGCACGGCTTCCTTGCCTGGAAATCTGGAGGCAGGGGACGGCATACCCTGTCATGCCGCCCTTGCACGCGTCGGGGTAGTTGAAAACGAAAACTTTCGTTTCAGCCCCTCAGGACGGCGCAAAAGAGGTGTTGCGTAGGTCTTTGACTGCGCAAGGTGCTTTCCTCATTCCAGCATCACGCAAAAGCGGTGCCGCATACTACACTCGGAGCGCGCGCAAAGACGCCATGGCGCGGCCTGGGAGTAAACATAAACAATGATGTTTTGTTTACTAGCCCCAGGACGTCACGTTTGGACGAGAGCGGAGCGGGAACACAAGGCAGCCGTTCAGCTTCGCGGCTGCCGTGTAGGCCGTTGAGCTGCCTTCCAGTGCCGTCAAAGCGTGCTATGGCGGGCTAACGCCGTGGCGGATCGCGCAGCGTTTGGAGCTGGGTCGCAGTTACCTGCCTCGCCTCGCCGTCGGTCGACTTCGCACGGCAATCACAACTGCTCGCTCAAAGTTGTCCGGTGCAAAGGCGCGAGCCGGACCCGTATTCGCGTGACAAATGCAAACGTTGTCCGCCCGTCGACTGAGATGAGCGGGAAAAGTAGACAGCGGAAGCAACTGGTCCCGGGGAGGTCGATGGCTCTGATTCCAATGTAACAAACCGGGAAAGTAGAAGGGTAGGAGAGTAAACGAAAGCCCTCGGAATGGAATGGTTGGCCTCGGCGGCTCAACCAGCGGGTAAAATCCCACGAGGTGGGCGCCGGAGCGCGACCCACCGACCAACGCTCGCTGATGTCTTCGGATGGACCTGGACGGTCCATCCTCTTTCACTACAGCTAACTACTAACCAATAACGAAAAGAGGAAATCCTGACCTGGCAGATATTCATATTTGGGATTATACCCGACTTACCCAGATTACCTATTTTGGTGTGTAAAATGCCCGGTTGGTATTTCCTGGTCGGTTCTACCCAAGGGGAAGAGACCTATTTTGTACCACGACTAGGTCGCCGTGTTACACACCGAGTCCGTAGTGGACATTTGAGTATTATGTCAGTGACAAGTATGGGCATCCGAGTTTTATTTCATTGACAATAATGGGCATGCAAGTATTCTTTCTCTGACGTATGGGGGCATCCGAGTATTATGTGAGTGACAAGTATGGGCATTCGAGTATTATTTCAATAACAAGTATGGGCACTACAATATTATTTGTTTGACAACTATGGGAAACATAGTAGTATTGATGTGACAAGTATGGGCATGGAAGTATTAATGATGTCCCAAGTATGGGCATTGCACTACTTTGAGTTCAATGACAAGTATGGGCAATCGAGTATTTTTCCATGAACTATGGGCATTCGAGTATTATTTCAGGGACAAGTATGGGCATCATCACTTGCTCCAAACCAGGGCTGATGCCGGTATAACCGGTACCGCGGTATACTGTGTTTTTGTACCGCGGTATTGTAGTACCGCGGTACGGTATTCTTTTTTGCGGTACCGGTACGGTATCGGTACTGACCTGGCAGGGTACCCCTCTTCTGTATCGCGGTATCATACCGCGGTACAGTAACGCGGTAATGAGAACGTGAAAGATTTTTTTTTGACAAGTAACGGTAACGCGCTACAACTAAGTCAATGTGGTATTGCGGATGAGTGTGCATTCGGACGCTCGCAATGGACAGGAAATCGACGTGCAAATCTACGTACGAAGCGATCCGCGACGTACATTTTCCAGCCTTAGGTTTCACAGCAGCCGAGGGAAGCACATGGTGCACGTCAATCATTGGAGGTACATTGCGACGCGGGAAACCAGCGGAACATGCAACGCGACAGGCTATCAAAGTCAGGATGGAATCCGCGCAAACACTAGGCCGCGTTCCACAAGAACCAATTTGCGAACCAGTAAACTTCGAGGATCCGTCGGTCAATGCAACTGGATGACGCAATCAGCCATATGGTGGGCAGCTCATACGTACAAGCCGAAACCTTGCAATATCATATGTGATACCCCCCTGAACAAGGCGTCGGAGCCCTATCGAACGAAGACATTTACGTTTCATAGTACGCATACGTCCGCCGACGATGTACTACAAAGTCATGTCATACTCAAAGTTTAAATCAATCTCAAATCTGTTAAATTCATGAAATATATGTCAAGCATGCCCATGACGGACAGTAACCGGGGAAACAGCTGGCATGTCGGTTTTGACTATGGGCACCGCTGTCTTTTGTCTTCCGACTATATACACCGCTGACATCGGTTTCGACTATGGACACCGCCGTCGGTTTGTTTTAGATTTTTGGACGCCGCTGCTTTATCTGGCGAAACGATGGGTACATTAATATTCCCTCTGTTCAAAATACACCAGTGCCCATCGTTTCGCTCGATAGATCAACGGTGTCCATAGTCAAAAACGGAAAGACGGTGGTGTCTATAGTCAAGAACACAAAGACAACGGTGATCGTAGTCGAAAACGAAATAACAGCGGTGCCCATATTTTTAAGGGTTCGGTCACCATATACCCGAATAGTAGAAATATAAAACTGATTCGCCCGTCGTCAAGCGAGAAATAACCTAACTACCCATCAGCCGCCGCTACCGCCACGCCTATAACAAAGAAAACAGACAAAAACGCATGGCGAGACCACATGTCATGCGCTGACGACGCATGGTATGCGGCGCCCTCCGCTAGTATCACAAATCCTTTCGTTGAAGGGTTTGTGATACTAGCGGGAGGAGGTTTGTTTAGAGTTTTAGGGGAGTTCGAGACTCCCCATGCGTTGAAAGGGAGCCCGCACGAAAATAAAACCCTAAAACCTCGAATGTAATTCGGTGTATGGTTTGAATGCGGTTTGTGTGTTAAAATCATAGGTTTGCGTTTACAAAAAATTATCCAAAACGAAAGAAGGGCGTTTTCGCTCGATCGCAAGGGAGCGATGACCGCTTTTTTTTTTGTCACGTAAACCCCCCAGTTCGATGTAGGGTTTTACGTTTGGCGCGGGCTCCGCTTGCGCCAAACATACAAAACCCTAAATCAAACTGGGGGGTTTGCGTGACAAAAACAAAAACAAAGCGGTCATCGCTCCCTCGCGATTCTCGCGTGGGAGTGATGTACGCATGCAGGATTTTTTCATGCTCGTCCGTCGACGCATGCCGCGAGCGAGCATAATTTTCGACGTTGCTTTTGAGTAGTTTTTTTGCCACTACCGGGCGGATCAGGGTCACACTTTGCGTTTTGTGGGTATTTGAGCTATTTGGCCCTATTTTTTATTGAGCGAGCAAAAACGGAAGAAAAGGAAGACTATACCCACGCCCTCGAAGTCGGACTTCCACGACATCGAAGGCAAAGTGGACGGTGTTTACACTGGCCTCGGCGATGTCATAAGTGTTGTGATTTGTGACGTTCCTGTCGACCTGTACAGTTTACTGTGACCACTCGGTCGTGTCCATACTCGTGCAGATCCCTGATGCGGACCCAGGCGGTACCGGTGCGTCGTCCGGTGGCAGACTACCAGCTTGGAGCTGACCGACGCACGTTCCAGAGCTCTGGACGCTACCCGGGACCTCCTACAGTTTTTCTGCAGCACGCAGGACTTTATTGGTGGACTGGCCGTGGGCCAGATTTGCATGTTTTTGCATTGTGTTTCCACCGTTTGATGCCGGATGCATGCATGTGACCAGTCGTAGCGTCCGGCTTGTGATTCTGTACGTCTAGGTTCAGACGGCGTAGCATTCTGACATGTGTGCGCAGAGTTACGGCCAAAACAGTGGTTTTGGGTCGGTTTTAGGACAGATCTTGCACTGCCGCGTGCGACACCCGTCGTGCGCCGCGGCAGGTACTTATGCCATGGACCTGTCATTTGTCATTCCTCTCTGCAATTATATTCAGTTTGAGTTTCCTGACACTCTGTCCATGTCCCAACACAAACCCTTGCAGTTTTGTCTCAAACTTGTGACTGTTGTCACACGCTGACCTGGCGCTGACGCCTAGTGTCACGGCAAGTGGTTAGGGAGGTTCTAGGAAACTTCTCATGGTATCAGAGCAACAAGCCAGAGCTTGTTGTGCTGCAAAGCAGAGATGCAGCCATCGCAGCAGCAGTGAGCAGCAGCAGCGGCAACAGCACACAGCAGCAGCGACAGGTCCTGGGAGGACCCACCAACCTGCGCCATTGCAAGGCATAGGCCGCAACACCTGCGCGATAGAGGAGTCGTGCAGGAGGGGTGCAGCAGTGTAGCAGCACGCCAGCGCAGCAGCGCCATAGCAGTTTTCCAGCAGCGCAGCAACAGAGCTGGCAGTTTTGACCACAGCAGCAGCAGCAGCAGCAGCAACATCGGCGGCGGCATCAGAAACATCAGCAAAAGTAGCCGCCAAAGTGGCTTGAGGCCATTGCCGTCAAGCTCGACGGAAGCAGCAGCAGCAGCAACAACAGCAGCGTGCGCCACCGCTGCCCCTGTCCGTGTAACTTCCTAGAAGCCGCACGGACGTGGAGGAGCCGCGGACGAAAATCGCGTCAGCCACCACCCCCCCGTCGGCACGAGCTTGCCCTGGCTTCAAACGAACGCCGTTTTTGGCGTTTGGGGGTGCGTTGGAAAGCTCTTCTTTCAAGCTCTCCAGAGCTACTATTCATGCTCAGTTTCGTGCTCTGTCGCCACCAGCAAAGACTGAAGTGCACCGCAGATTTGTTTTCTGCTGAAATTCGGGCAGAACAGGGAAAAGTGACGTTTTGCCACTTTTTCCAACTTTTTGCGACCGAAAATTTCACCATCATGTTCAGCACATTCAGGAGCCTCTGTGGTCCAAATTTCGCTTGATTTGGACAACCTTGAATTTTTAGTGCCGAAATTTTTAAATTTCAGCACTTAGCCAAATTTCTGGCCGTCAGCACCATACTTAGCCAAATTTTTGGCCGGACAGTTAAACGTTTCCAGCGTTTCAACTCCTCGGGAAACGCTGACGGTTTTGAAATCCGACAAACTTGACCTGTCGCCCCATGCTGAGCGACGACATGAGCCTGTCCGACAAGGAGAAGGGATCAGGCGACCCCTCCTCCTCTTCGTCTGGTGTACTGATTCCACGCTCGCAGGCCATTGAGGACCTGCGAAGCCAACAGGATGAGATGCGTCACCTCCAGAGAGAGCAGACTGACGCTATCCGCACGCTGACTGAGCTTTTCGTGCTCAGTCCACAGCTCCTCAGCGGGTTTCTGAGGGAGCTGCCGGCGTCGCGGTCTCTACCCAGCAGTCGGCTCAGGCACCCGTGACAGGCACTCGACCTGTCCAACCACCTGCTGACCTCCTGGACGATGAGCCACTCATGCTAGGCATTACTCATGATTCCCCGGCTCAGGAGATTCGAGTTCTTCAGGAGCGCATCCGTCAGCTGCAGACGGGCACCCGATCGCCTCCGTTTTCCCCGATACGATTGTCACCTGACTACCCCGGCGACTATCCACTTCCGGGAGTCTTCCCCGTCTCCCGTCCTCCTCAGCCTGCAGTCGCCCTCCCCACGGAGCGGCAACCCAAGGACTTTGAGACACCACCCCCACGGTACATCACTGAGGACGGCTTCGACTGCTGGGAGATCCTCTTTCAGGTTTGGGCCACTTCAGAGGGCGTGTGGCCCTACTACCACAGCCAGTATCAGTCTACAGACCCAGCACAGGTGCTNCAGAGACGCACGCCACCCGAGCAGCACACATTCGTGCCTTCCACTCTCTCCGTCAGGGGCCTGGAGAGCCTGCAGCTGATTACTGGCGATGCGCCATGTGCATCTACACGCGTCTTGGGACCTCCGGAGGCACACAGCTGTGGGCGCTCCATACGGTGATGCTCGGAGTTCGCCTTGAGTATACTGACATCTTCACACGGTACAGCGACGCCATCCTTGAGCCTTTCTCAGCCACTCTGCAGCTTCTCCCTTGGGCGCATCAGCTTTTCCTCCAGGTGACTTCAGCTCGCGAGGCAGCCGTGGCCCATCAGGAGACTGCCCTTGCTGCAGCAGTCGTCGCATCACCACCATCATCCCTCCTGCAGTCTCCTTCATCGTCCATCACGTCCTCGTCTTCCTCCTCCTCTTCGGCCCCGTCCACACCCACTAAGACACAGGGTGTTGCAGCAACGGCTCAGGGGAAGAAGAAGAAAGGGAAGCGGGGACCAGGTCAGCAGCTGTCACAGGAGCAGTCGTCTTCCAGTGGTAGCAGTGGACGTTCCGTTCACTGCTACAACTATGGCGGCGCCCATCGCTACACCGAGTGCCAGCACCACCGTCTCATCGGATCCCTGATGTACCTGGCCACTACCACACGTCCGGACATTGCATTCGCCGTCAACCTCCTTGCCTAGTTTTTGCAGGCTCCACATGTTAGAGCCCTTCATGCGGCTTTGCGAGTGGTGCGGTACGTGGTCTCCACACCGTACCTCAGACTCTGCTTTCGCCGGTAGTGTTCGGTGGTCCTTGATGGCTACACCGACAGCGACTGGGCCTGGAGCCCAGAAGAACGCAGTCGCACCGGTTACGTGTTCCTGCTTGGTGGTACCGCTGTATCCTGGCGCAGCGGGAAGCAGGGCTGCATTGCACGTAGCTCATCAGAGGCAGAGTATGTCGCTTTGGGAGCAGGGGCTGCTGAGGCGATATGGCTGTAGCGTCTATTCCTTGAGCTGGGTCAGTCAGTACCCGCCATTGTGCTTCGTTGCGACAACCAGAGTGCTCTTGCTATTGCGGAGAACTCTAGTGTCTTCCATGCTCGCACGAAGCACATTGCAGTAGAGCATCACTTTGTGCGTGACTTGGTGGAGCGACACGTGATCTCCGTCATTTGGGTTGGCACTGACATGCAGCGTGCTGACTTCTTGACAAAGGCACTAGCACGCGGAAAGTTCCTGGTGGCCATTCGTTCTGTCGGGCTTCGCCCCTTGCCTGAGAGTGGTTGAGTGTGGGGTGTTGTGGTGGCCATTCACTACGTCGTTGCACGCGTTGTTGTACTCGTTTCAGTGCTGCACGTGTATGGACATGCGTACCATCGGGTCATGGGGGAGTGTTGTGATTTGTGACGTTCCTGTCGACCTGTACAGTTTACTGTGACCACTCGGCCGTGTCCATACTCGTGCAGATCCCTGATGCGGACCCAGGCGGTACCGGTGCGTCGTCCGGTGGCNGCCATTCACTCCGTCGTTGCACGCGTTGTTGTACTCGTTTCAGTGCTGCACGTGTATGGACATGCGTACCATCGGGTCATGGGGGAGTGTTGTGATTTGTGACGTTCCTGTCGACCTGTACAGTTTACTGTGACCACTCGGCCGTGTCCATACTCGTGCAGATCCCTGATGCGGACCCAGGCGGTACCGGTGCGTCGTCCGGTGGCAGACTACCGGCTTGGAGCTGACCGACGGCCGTTCCAGAGCTCTGGACGCTACCCGGGACCTCTTGCAGTTTTTCTGCAGCACGCAGGACTTTATCGGTGGACTGGTTGTGGGCCCGATTTGCATGTTTTTACATTGTGTTTCCACTGTTCGATGCCAGATGCATGCATGTGACCAGTCATAGCGTCCGGCTTGTGATTCTGCACGTCTAGGTTCAAACGGCGTAGCATTCTAACATGTGTGCGCAGAGTTACGGCCAAAACAGTGGTTTGGGCCGGTTTTAGGACAGATCTTGCACTGCCGCGTGCGACACCCGCCGTGCGCCGCGGCAGGTACTTATGCCATGGACCTGTCATTTGTCATTCCTCTCTGAAATTATATTCAGTTTGAGTTTCCTGACACTCTGTCCGTGTCCCAACCCAGACCCTTGCAGTTTTGTCTCAAACTTGTGACTGTTGTCACACGCTGACCTGGCGCTGACGCCTAGTGTCATGCCAAGTGGTTACGAAGGTTCTAGGAAACTTCTCAAGAAGCAACCCTCTCGCGAGTTTTGGAGTTCGCAAGTGCGAACTCCAAAACTTGCGCGTTTGCATGCGCCACATCTCGCAACCCCCCCCCCAACATCGGACAACCCCCCTAGTTAGACTGGGGGGTTTGGGGTTTTTTTTGTTTTTACCCGAGCACCTGCCGGGCCCCGCGGTATCCGGGCCTGGCAGATGCCCTTGCTTCTATCACGATGTGCGCCGCATCCTGCAAACCCCCCCTAAACCCTCGACAAACCCCCTAGTTAAAAGGGGGGGTTTGGCAGGGTCATCGAGAGCTCGCAGGGAGGTTTCGCCGTGAAACCCCTCCTGCGAGCTCCCGATGAAGGGTGAAGTTCGACTTCGCCCTCGAAGTCGAAATCCATGTCAAATCTGTTAAATACACGAAATATATGTCAGTCGTGCCCGTTTTCGCTCACACAAAAAAAACATGGGCACACCGCTGTCATTTCGTTTTCGACTATGGCACCGCTGTCATTCCATTTTCGACTATAGACACCGGCGTCTTTCTGTTTTCGACTATAGAAACCTGTAATTGCTAGGAAACTGCTTAGCTAGACCATGTGTGATGGGACGGGTGAGAACCACATGGCACAATGCGTAAGACACGCCATGGATGCGGTAACTTGCCTTAGAATCGTGGAGTCAACCAAGAAGGAGGAGACAAGAGAAGCGAGAGCGATAAGAACCGGTGAGCTCTCACTCACCTCGAGCGTCGAGCTCGGGTGAGCAAGTGCCGCCACCCGGGGCTCGAGCCCGACCTCTCGGAATAACCGAGGGCGGCTACTCACCGATGCACGGTCAAGACCGGCATGGTGGCCCCCTAAGGATCAGCACCCGGAAAATATGCAGTTCTCCCATCACATGCAAGGCAAGATAAAATGATGCAGGGCACGGCAGTGAGAGTGTACGGCCCTAGCATCTACCGCATCACACAGAGGTCATAGAGAATCATGGAGAGTCATGCAACGGTAACATTGGTGGCAGAAAGCACTCCTGGGTCCAGGAAAAGCTTGAGGGCGTTGACGGCTCCAGTCAGGATGGTCGCGTCAGCCATCTCCCCAGGCAGTACCATTGTCACTCAATCTGTACATGAGTGTGTGGAGAATGTGGGAGGCAAGAGGGCATAGAGTTATGAGTGGCCAACGAACTCCAACACTCCCCCATGACCCGCAGACAAGCAACCCACACACACAGAGGGGAGTCACGAGCGGTGAGCACAGAAGGTGAGAGAGCGGGGACACGAACAATCAACCTGGATCATGCGGACTGATGAGACCCACAGAGTGTACAGCACTTTTGAAGACATTGCGACTGAGGGCCTTGGTAAGAAAGTCAGCTCTCTAAGACCGTGTATCCACCCAGGTGACCTGGACAATGCCAGCAGAAATGCACTCACGAACAAAATGATGCTCAACATTGATGTGTTTGGTGCGTGAATGATACATGCCACAGTTTTCTGCAATGGCCTTCGTGCTTTGGTTATCACAGCGCAAAGTGATGCAGCGGATGGGAACACGTAACTGTTGCAACAGGCGACATAGCCAGACAGCTTCACAAGTGCCTGCGCCCAGAGCGACATACTCAGCCTCAGCAGTGCTGCGTGCCACGTACCCTTGCTTGCCACTTTTCCAGGAAACTACGGTGCCACCAACCAAGAAGATGTATCCCGTGCGGCTGCGAGCGTCAGAGTCATGCGCCCAATCACTGTCCGTGAAGCCATCCACGATGACAGAGGGCTGTGCACGAAAGAGCAGTCCGACACGGGGGGTGGAGAGAGCGTACCGCACCACTCGCAGGGCTGCCTCGAGGTGCCGCTCCCGGGGGCACTGGGAGAACTGTGACAAGAAGTTCACAGCAAAGGCAACATCTGCACGTGTAGTCGTGGCGAGGTACATCATTGAGCCAATGACCCAAAGATAGTCAGTGGTATCCACTGCCTCCCCTAGTTTGGTGAGATCAAGCGACTTCAGGAGAGACTGCCCGGCGGGCGTCATGGGAGTGGACGCTCTGGGAATGGAGGTGAGGAGTGGCGCCAAGCGCTCCCCCAGGCTACGCACATACGCAGCCTGATGCACATGCAAGACCTGACGTGGACGATCACGCTCCAGCTCCATCCCTAGAAAAACATGGGCCGGACCAAGATCTTTCATCTTGTATGCCGCTTGCAACAGGGACTTGGGGGCAGTTACAGACGCTGCATCGGGAGAGGCAATGAGGAGGTCATCCACGTACACAAGAATGGCAACAAGTGGTTTGGTGGGGGGCCCAAGAAAGAGGGCTGGATCCACTGCACTCCGTTTGTACCCTCCCTTTTCAAGGGTGGATGTAATCTCTTGGTTCCAACACCGTGGAGACTGCTTGAGGCCATAGAGGGCCTTGCACAAACGCCAAACCCGGTTCGTGCCATCAGAGAAGCCTGGTGGTTGAACCATGTAGATCTCTTCGTCCAGCTTGCCATGGAGAAAGGCGTTGTTGATATCCATCTGCTCAAGTTCCCAGTCATGCCGTGCGACTAGGCTGAGTAGAGCTCTGGCTGTGGTATAGCGACCGACCGGGGCAAAGGTCTCATCAAAGTCCACTCCAGGAATTTGAGAGAACCCCTTGGCCGTGAGGCAAGCCTTGTACCGCTCAACTATGTTGTCTGGGTTTAGTTTGCGACGGTACACCCACTTGGCAGCAATTGCCTTGCGACCGGGTGGGAGATCAACAAGCTCATACACACCATGATCAGACAGTGCATCAAGCTCGGCCTTCATGGCCTGCTCCTACAGAAGGGAGTCAGAGGCAACGCGGGCTACCTGAACAGTCTGCGGCTCGGGAGAGAGAGGTGAGAGGCCAGCGGACGCAAAGCATGAGGCAACGTACCCAGCAACAGACGAGGTCACCGCGGAGTGGAACTCTTGTTCGACAAGAGAGTAGCCAAGTGCGGTGCTGGGGTGGAAAACAGAGGCGGCTGCAGACAGGCCAGAGGCAGTGAGGCCAAGGGCACGAAGGCCAGGGTCACCAGAGACGAACGGGTGAGACTGAGAGGGAAGAGCCCGGAGACGGCCACCGCGCGTGTAAGGTGAGACTGGGGGAATGGACGGGGGGCGCGCAGAAGAGGAGGGCACAATGGAGCAAGGCAAAGCAGGGGAGGACGAGTCAAGAGGGGGCTCCGAAGCAATAGGAGGCGCTGAGGCGGCACCAAGAGTGGGAGAGGAGGAGGAGCCGGCAGGAGAGCCGATAGGGGCGCTGGAGGCGCTGGAGGTACTTGGCGAGTCCACGGGACCCGTAGAGGGTGAGGACGCCGGGGAGGAGGACGCAGACAACGGAGAGCCCGGACCAACAGAAGGTGAGACAGGGGGAACCGAGGGACGCACCGAGGGAGGAGCAGGTGGCCCAGAGAGAAAAGAACCACCACCCCCACCCCGAAGAGGCGGAGCGAGGGACCCATCGAAGTGTGGAGCGTCCCGTTCAAACAGGTGCTCAAAGAACAAGGCGTCGCGAGACTCAACAACACGACAGCGGGAAGGATCCCAGAAGCGCCATGCTTTGGAGAAGGGAGAGACGCCAAGAAAGATGCAAAGTCGACCACGCGGAGACAGTTTACCATCGCGTTGGTCAGAGGGTATCCAGACGGAGGCAAGGCAGCCCCAAACTCGGGCAAGCCGAAGGTCAGCACGACGGCCAGTCCATCGCTCAAAGGGAGTGACGGTGTGGGGAAGGGGTCCATGTGGGATGCGGTTCCAGACCCATGTCATGTAAGACATGGCTTCAAAGGCAAAGAGAGGAGACTGTCCGGAGGCAGAGAGTAGTGACCGAACACCGTCAGCAAGGGTCCTGTTCCAGCGCTCAGACACCCCATTTTGTTGGGGTGTGTATGGAGCGGTGGACTCAAGCCGGACCCCGCGAGACTCAAGAAAGCGGGATGTGGGACCGTAGAATTCACCGCCACGGTCACTGCGAAACACACGCAGGGAGCGCTGACATGCGCGTTCGGCCTGAGGGAGCCAGGACTCAAGGACGTCAGTAACATCACTCTTATGCCGTAGGGCAAAGACCCAGCGGTAACGGGAGAAGTCGTCAGTAAGACACAGTACATACCGGCCAATGCCACCCAGGAAATCCAGGGGTAAGGGGCCCATGACGTCGGCATGCACCAGGTCAAGAGGGTGGGAGGTGGTTGACTCAGAGGTCGAGAAGGGAGAGCGGTGCATCTTGCCAGCGGCGCAGTCAAGACAAGTGGTCGTGCACGGAGGGGAAAACTTGGCAGGGTCAAGGCCATGTGCAGGCTGTAGGCGAAGAAGGCGCTGGATCGCAGCAGTGTGAATGTGACAGAGGCGACGATGCAGAAGATCAGCATGGTCTGGAGACAGAGGGGGCGACATGCACAAAGGCGGAGGCAGCGGAAGGCGAGGGCAACGTGAGAGGGACACGGAACAAGCGATCACAGCGAATACCACGTAGAACAACACGGCCAGAGGAACGGAGAGAGATGGAGGCAAGACCGCGGCTGGACGAGAAATCCATACCCTGGTCATCAAGGGTGGTCACAGAGAGAAGACTGACCTCGAGGTCAGGAACGTACAAGACGTCAGGGAGGTACACAGTGCCCCCGGGACCAACGAAATGGACGACACCAACACCTTGGACGGGTAGAAGCTGGCCTGAGCCAGTTCTGACGGATCGAACGGACTGGACGAGCCCGAGGGATCCGAAGGAGGAGCGACAGGATGTCATGTGATGGGTGGCCCCTGAATCAATGATCCAGAGGCCAGATGAGGCACGAGTGGAGGGAAAAACCAGACAGACAGCAACAGTGCCACGGAGAAGGGAAGAAGGTGGATGACCAAGGCGTGAGGGGTACGTGTGAGACTGCCACTCCTCAATCCAAGCACGATCATCAGGCAAGTCCCCTTGCACACCACCAGAGGGAGAGCCACGGAGGGTAACATCAGACTCACAGGACAAAACAAGGGGTTGGCCACCCACACTCTCACCTCCCTGAGTGCGAAGGTGAAGAAGCTCGGCCAGGCGGCGCTCAAGGGTGCGCTCCTCGTCCCGGCGATCAGAGAACCGCTCAGAGGAGCGATCAGAGGAGCGGTCAGAGTAGTGGCCGTCGTCACGNACAGCAACAGTGCCACGGAGAAGGGAAGAAGGTGGATGACCAAGGCGTGAGGGGTACGTGTGAGACTGCCACTCCTCAATCCAAGCACGATCATCAGGCAAGTCCCCTTGCACACCACCAGAGGGAGAGCCACGGAGGGTAACATCAGACTCACAGGACAAAACAAGGGGTTGGCCACCCACACTCTCACCTCCCTGAGTGCGAAGGTGAAGAAGCTCGGCCAGGCGGCGCTCAAGAGTGCGCTCCTCGTCCCGGCGATCAGAGGACCGCTCATAGGAGCGATCAGAGGAGCGGTCAGAGTAGTGGCCGTCGTCACGAGCCCAATGAGGAGCAGCGTAGTGGGAGGACGGGGGCCCATAGTAGGGTCCAGACGGTGGTGGCACCCAGCCCCAGGGACTAGAGGCAGCCGGTGTCTGTTGAAGAGGAGCGAGTGTCGTAGAGAGGGCCGAGGCAGATGAGGATGATGAAGAGGATGAGACAGTCACTGTGGCAGCAGTGGAGGAGGCTGTAGCGCCGGTGCGTGCCCAGTGGGCACGCATGGAGGACGCAAGGCGTATATCGTCACGTGGGGCAGGAC
This sequence comes from Penium margaritaceum, assembly GCA_023375785.1. Lineage (NCBI taxonomy): Eukaryota > Viridiplantae > Streptophyta > Zygnematophyceae > Desmidiales > Peniaceae > Penium > Penium margaritaceum. Next base: position 137,966 of record SZWC01003981.1, on the reverse strand, counting down.
ACTTGGGCGCAGAGTGCCCAGTAGCACCACAGTTCCAGCAAGTGACATCGGCAGCGGGTGGGATAGAGTTTTTGCCACCACGTCCACCCCCACGCCCTCGGCCCCCACGACCGCCGCCACGGCTGGAGCCGGAGCTACCACCACCATTGCAAGAGGCTCCCTCGGTGGAGTGCACAGAAGCCTGAGAGGAGGAAGCAGTAGATGAGGCTGCAGTGGAGGAAGGGGGTGAGGATGTAGTGACTGCTGCAGTGGCGGCGCGGTGCATGCGTTTGTTTTGGAGGGAATTCCACCAATCAGTAAGACGTGCAGCAGTGAAGTTAAACAATGGGCCGATGCCCGGTGGGGCATCGGCAGGGACAGGTGCAGAGGCAAGACGCTCTAGCTCTGCCTGGGAGACATGAAGACAGAGATCAGACAGCTCAGGGATGAGGCCAGTGACAATAGAGAGGCAGGCAGAGAGGGGACCTGGGGCAGCTTTGCCAAGGTCCCTCAATAGGCGCAAACTGCGCGCCCAGTACTCATCTGCGGTCTCGTCCGCCCGCATCTGCAGGGTGTTGAACTGCAAGGTAAGAGCACTCTAAGCAGCATGTCCAGTGACAGTCTTCCGACGGTGAATGAGTGCATAGGCACCCACAGGGTCTGCAGTGGTGCCTAGGATGGGATCGGCATTGTACGTACCGATATCATCCAGAAGGTTTTCGGGACCGGCGTTGATGAGTGCCCGTACAGCACGGGCTGCCTCCGCTGGCTGGGGCACAAACGGCGGCATGGCGGGCGAGTAGTACTCCCACAGCAGTTCGCCCTAAGCCCACGCACTGAAGCGTGTCTCCCAGGACGTGAAGGTGATCTTTGAGGTAAAGTGAGGTGGCGGCGTCTCAAAGTCCTTTTGACGCGCTGGTGGGAGAGCACCAGCAGGGACTGCTCCAGTGGAAGCAGTGGAAGAGGAGGAGTTGGCGGCACCACCCCCCGGCGGCGCTGACGAACTTGTAGACCCTGACTTTTCAGCAGGAAGGGAGGCAGCAAAGGCTGGGATGGAGCGGAGACGCTCAAGCACCAATGCAACTACTGAGGCAGCTAGCTCCTGCTGCGCATCGCGCTCACGATCAAGTTCATCTTGCACCTTTCGCCGCTCAGCTATTGCCTCACTAAGGGCGGCCTGAAGGGGCTCTAGCTTATCTTCTTGTCTAGGCATGATGGACGAACTAGAGCATCAGGAGGACTTAGATGAGAGGGGAGAGGAAGTGAGAAGATNCACCAATGCAGCTACTGAGGCAGCTAGCTCCTGCTGCGCATCGCGCTCACGATCAAGTTCATCTTGCACCTTTCGGCGCTCAGCTTGGGCCTCACTAAGGGCGGCCTGAAGGGCCTCTAGCTTATCTTCTTGTCCAGGCATGATGGAAGAACTAGAGCATCAGGAGGACTTAGATGAGGCGGGAGAGGAAGTGAGAAGTGAGAGAAGGAAGAGCGAGAGATGATCTCACCGGTGTAGTGGCGTGGCAGCAGGGAGAAGAGGGGAGCCACCACGGCTGCTGCTGATGAGAAGAGCACTGCCACCCACCCTGCAACAGCCACGGTCAGGCACAGAAGGCCGGTGACCGTGGCTCCGGCCACTGCTGCAGATGCTGAAGCAACGAGGACTCCTGTGGTGACGTGTGGAGTAAGCTCCCGTGGAGCACCTGTTGGAGTCAGAACGGCTGATGCAGTGGAGGCGCGGATGGAACCAACAGTAGCTGCAGTAGCGTCAGCTGCGGAGGAGGCTGCAGTTGCAACAGAGGCTGCTGCTGCAGTGACTTGGGTGGCGATATTTGCCGCTGCTGCTGCCAGCAGCGTGAGTGAGGCTGCTGCATGGGCGTATGCGTCTGCTGCCCGCCCCACAGCCGTCTGAGTGGGTGCCCTGCAAGCACGAGCAGTTGCAGCAAAGGTTGTTGCCGCCCCTGCTGCTGTGTCAAGTACGGCCCCTGCAAGGCCGATGGAGTCCGTGTGCACAAGAAGCACAGGGATAACGCCTGGGACCTCTGGGGTTGGAGACGGTTCAGCAGATGTGGCAGCAGCTGGAGATGGGCCGGCAGTGGTATTGGAAGTGGATGCAGATGTGAATGGTGGAGTGCCGGCTGTGGGTTGCATTGTTGGATGGCGAGGAGGGGACGGCGGCAGATCGTCCGCACTGTAGACCTATCGGTTGATTTCCTCCTCGCGCTCAGCGGCTTCCCTCTCTAGATCCCTTCGCCAGTAATCTGAGTCGAGCATGCGAAACCAGAGGGGCGTGTCATGGTCTGGAGGTGACGGGGGGTCGTAGTCCCTTGGGTCCTCCCACCCGTCGTCAGTGTGATGCGCAGCGGTCCGAGGGGAGTCGAGCTCCTCGTCGGGAGGTCCGTCGATTGGCGGTGAATCCAGGGTGGTGACCGTGAAGTCGATCGGAGTGCGCAGAAATGCAAGATGGTGTGCTGAGAGGCACAGCGGTGCACGGACAGTCGCTAGAGTACGCGGGGTTGCCCGTGGAGATGGAGATGAGACGGCACACGAGGTACCCGGAGCTGTGCGGTGATCTGTGGTGACGCACGGGTGCAGTCTCGGGCAGCCGAGTGCAACCACGGGCAGCAACGGAGAGATCAGAGATGGCTGAGAGAGCAGTCTAGAGCACAGCTAAGGGTGAGCAGCACCCGAGAGAAGTTGAGAGTGGCACCCGAGAGCAGCGGGGGCACCAAGGGCAGCCGAATGCAGCCGAGAGGGGCTGCTGAGATCAGAGAGCGGCTGAGAGCAGCTGCAAGAGCGGTCAGGGACCGAGAGCAGCTTAGAGCAGCGAGAGCCGCGGAAAAAGGGGTAGCGGGCGAGATAGCACCCACAAGCCTCGAAGAGTCGAGGGCAACTGAGGGGAGCAGCGAGAACGGCTGCACGGCTGCCAGAGAATGAAGGCAGCAGCGCCTGACAGTGCTGTTGCCCCAGGCCGAAGAGACGGCCGGCGGTGGCGCAGAGTGTCCGCTACGATGACGCACGGCCCATGGGAGACGTGGGCCGCGGAAGTTCAAGGACCAGGATCGACGAGCGGTGGGATCGGATCCTCATTGCTCTGATACCAGTAATTGCTAGGAAACTGCTTAGCTAGACCATGTGTGATGGGACGGGTGAGAGCCACGTGGCACAATGCGTAAGACACGCCATGGATGCGGTAACTTGCCTTAGAATCGTGGAGTCAACCAAGAAGGAGACAAGAGAAGCGAGAGCGATAAGAACCGGTGAGCTCTCACTCACCTCGAGCGTCGAGCTCGGGTGAGCAAGTGCCGCCACCCGGGGGTCGAGCCCGACCTCTCGGAATAACCGAGGGCGGCTACTCACCGATGCACGGTCAAGACCGGCATGGTGGCCCCCTAAGGATCAGCACCCGGAAAATATGCAGTTCTCCCATCACATGCAAGGCAAGATAAAATGATGCAGGGCACGGCAGTGAGAGTGTACGGCCCTGGCATCTACCGCATCACACAGAGGTCATAGAGAATCATGGAGAGTCATGCAACGGTAACATTGGTGGCAGAAAGCACTCCTGGGTCCAGGAAAAGCTTGAGGGCGTTGACGGCTCCAGTCGGGATGGTCGCGTCAGCCATCTCCCCAGGCAGTACCATTGTCACTCAATCTGTACATGAGTGTGTGGAGAATGTGGGAGGCAAGAGGGCATAGAGTTATGAGTGGCCAACGAACTTCAACAAAACCGTTGATCTATCGAGCGAAACGATAAGTATATTGCGACACCGTCCTCTCAACAATGACAAGTCGGCTCGAAGACCACACAACATAGGCAACAAAGGCACATAGGGTGATGTGCATGTGTATGCACACTGAGTTGCGCACTTGTGTCAATTCTATTCGTTTGTCAACTTGCGTACTGGGGAGATGTTAGGTTCTCTGTCGTCCTCTACTTGTTGTGCTTAGTTGACTGTGACCTCATGCTCTCGTCCATACTAACACATCCCTAACGCAGACCCAGTTGGTCATCATGTGTCTTCATCGATGGAGTGAGGTCGCAGCTTGCATGTCTAAGCCAAAGGTGGTCGGCCTCACACGTGCAGTTGCTAGACAACCGTGACAATGTATCAAGTGTGGCCCCGTATCTTCTCAGTAGACTTGCCAACGGCCTCGTTTAAGGTGTTCAACTTGTTTTGCTCCTAGCGCGTGTTTGAAACCCGTGCGCGTGCAAGTCCACCATGTAAAGCACAGTTTTGCATGTAAAGGACCTGATTGCACCTCAATTCATTGAGTGTTGGCCAATCTGCCCCCCGGAATGAGGTTACTGGGCGGTTTCCTAAGCACCTCACTTGGAGCGGCATGCCACATGCCTGTCTGCAGGCTGCATTGTTCAGGCCTCTAGGTCTGTCATCGTCCTCGACTGAGCCTTGCGGTAACCTGCTTGCGCTACTCGCCACTGCATCAGCTTGCTAAGACAACGATGCTTAGCCCAATGAGTTTCCATGCAGTTTCTTTGGTTGGGGGAGGGGGGGGGGGGGGGGGGGGGGGGGGGGGGGGGA
>SZWC01003981.1:90735-124341 GCA_023375785.1 Penium margaritaceum | reverse complement strand
GCCTCCCCCCCTCACCCCTCGCTCCTCCCCTTCCTCCCTCCCTCCCTCCCTCTGTCCTTACGGCTCTTTACACGGTCTCCATGCAGTTCAAACCAACGGCCTCGCTGCACTTCAGTGACAGCGACGCCATGACGTCAGCCCACCAAAGAAAGTAACCCCAGATGCCTCACACACGTCACCATCCAAACAAGGCACGAGCACGCTCACACTCGCGCTCACCATTAGCCCGGCCGACGCCAGCGGCAGCAGCGGCAGCACTTCGCATGCGGATGAGCGCATGCAGTCGAGTGTAGTTGTGCTGCCACACGCCGCACAGGTCGGAGGGGTAAGCCCCCCCAAGTTGCAGCTGATGCTGCTGCTCCACGGAAAAGGGCAGAAATTGCGGGTGCACTGCCCGTCCCTCTACCTGCTGCTGCTCCTGTAGCAGCTGACGCCGTTGCCGCTCGACGAGCTGCCGCCGGAAGGAGCTGGCCGATCGAGATCCGTCCTCTTTCTGTCCCCAAGAATCTTGTCTTTCGAGAGCAGCAAGCACTGACACGTGGCCGTTCCGTGCAACCAGCAGGGGCATCAGGAGCAGCAGCAGCTGCAGTGCTAGCAGCAGCAGTCGAGGAGGGACTGCGGGCCACATTCGAGCCTGCCGCGCAAGCCTGGCCAGGGCTTCCATTGAAAGGGACGGTCGGAGGTGCTGGGGGTGCTGCGGAAGCAGCATGCCAGCAATGGCGCGTCGGTGCAGCGCAGGGGGCACAGTAGCAGCATGGGCAGAGGCGGCCGGGGCGGTTGCGCGCACCAAGAGCAGGACAGTTTTTTGGGTTGAGGTCTTTCCATCTACGGCCCGCGGTTTGGCGATGATTTTAGAGCCGTCACCCTTGACCACGAGCGGCCCGAATTCGCGACGCGGCGAAGGCCATAACCTTCAGGCGCTTGCGCGAAATTGCGGTTTGTTTACGGGCCGTGGCCCTCCGGCGCGGCAGAATTACGGACGATTCCCTATATGCTACACGACTTGACAGGGATAGTTTCCGCGCCTCCAGATCATGAATCAGAAAACTATATGCCGCGCTTTCAGATTTTGGAGATCAGAACTCCACGTTCTCCATTTTTTGTCACATAAAGCCACGGATTTTGTGAGTGATCACGATATGCCACGAGGGTCATATACAAAATCACTATTATCCCACAAACTAAGGGCTTTTCGTGAAATCTTATTTGTCCAAATAGAAGTTTTAACACAAGTTTGAAGGGGAATATGAATATCTGCATCGTAAACGCGCGGTACCTGGTGATAAAATTCTGGAAATTGTGGCTTCTTTCAGACCAAAATTTGGATTTCGTTGAATATATTCATATAAAAACGAACCATGTAACACGGCGGGTGAAACGGGGTGCGAGCCTCTGTAGGTGAGTGAGCCCTCGGGACCCGATTGCTCATGGAAATCGCGTAGGTTGTTCGTGGAGATTAACTTCGCCGTGAAGTGAAGTCTCTCACGAATGACTCCTCTCACAAGTATGCCCCGACCAAGGTCGGGGCGCGGAGTCCATTCTCTTCATAGGACAACCCAAGAGGGAGGATGGAGGATATTATTTTATCCGTCTATTTTGTCGGCGGGTTGACGCGGTTCGACTAGATACATTTCTCTCGTCGATTCAACCCATTAAACAATATTATGTTGTCCACGTGGAAACCCTAAGTTTCCGGCGTGATTAGAGATGGGGAGGTGGTGGCAAAACATCTTCGCGCGTGCGAGGGTATTTTTCCACCATTCGGCGCCCCTCGTCCGATGGCGTGGCCAACACATTTATAAAAACGTGTTTGCCACGCCACCGGGTGGAGGTGGCACTCGGCGGGGTGGTCCTGTTGGAACGCCCGCCAGTGGCCCCTCGCGAGCCCCCTCGCCATGGCGAGGGACCTCGTGAGGGACCCCTCGATGGGGTGGGGGTCCTTGCGATGTCGCATTGGGTCATGCCCAATGCGACTGCGCAGGCCCTACGCAGCCCATCGCGAATATTCGCGATGGGCTCGTGTTCGCCGCTGGAGGTCGCGAGACCTCGAGCGGCGGCCGGATAGTGCGAGGCACTATCCGGTCACCCTCCTGCGAATCGGAAGCTTCTTCGAAGCTTCCGGTTCGCAGGGCTGGTCGACGAGGAATTCTCCTCGCCGTCCAGACCCCAATTTTTGGACAAAGGACGTGGCAACCCTTTTTGGGTTTAAGGCGCCGGTCTAGGCAACATAACGAAGTGGCATATATTCTGCCAGGTTTGTTACATTCCTCCCCCTCTACTGTGAACCGTCCTCGGTTCAAGGGGGTGTAGAATGATTGTTGGTGGAAGGAAACGTGCTTTGTTGGTCAGCAAAACATTCATAGGTGCATCCATTGGATCATGCGCCATTGCACAGGGAGAGAAAACTCAAACGATTGAGATTCATATCCTTCACGAGCACAAGATCGTACATAGATCAGGCAAGTTCACATAAAAAGTTTTCACGGCTAACGCTTCCTCCCCCTCTTGCGAGGAGCATCCTCGCGACCATCAGCCTGGGCTTCCCCATGCGTCCGAGATCGCCCCCGTTGTGCTCTTGTTTGTACTCTGACAGGTGAAGGTTCCTTGCGTGGGGCTTGTGCCAGGGTGGTACCCCCGGGGGCACGAGTGCGAAAGCGAGCAGCCTGGCCTTGCCAATAGTCCTTGATCATAGCGGCCGGGACACGACTCTCAAGCTCCCAACTGTTGTGTTCAGGTCCACAACCGGCCCAGCTCACGAGGTATTCCTTCACAACACGTTTACCGCGTGTACGTTCGTGGTGTTGGAGGAGCCCATGTACCTCATACTGACCGTCACTTGCGAGCATTAGAGGCGGTGGCTGAACCGTTCCTGATGCTGCATAAGGTGCGAGAAGACTGACGTGAAACACGTCATGGATCTTCATGAACTTTGGAAGAGCAAGGCGGTAAGCAACCTCACCAATCTTGTGAGTGACCTTGAATGGTTCGACCCACTTAGGGAGGATCTTCCTTGCTCCGGGCGTCTCGAGACGCATGTTCTTTGTGCTCAAAAGCACCTGGTCACCGACAGAAAATGTGACATCACGGCGACCAGCATCGGCATAGGCCTTTTGGCATTGCTTCGATGCATGGAGGTATTCACGTGCTTCGCAACGAAGAGTGTCCATGCGATCGGCAAAGGCCTGGGCAGAAGGTACCTGATTCCCGCCGCCCCCGCGCCTCACCAAAGAGACGGGTACCATCAGATGCCGGCCATAGTTCAGAAAGAACGGTGTCAGCTTCGTGGATTCATGGACATAGGTATTGTAGGAAAACTCTGCCGGACTGAGAAACTCATCCCAGTCGTCCATCGAAGGATCCACGTACATCCCGAGCATCTGCTCCAAAGTTCGGTTCATCCGTTCATTCTGTCCATCCGTTTGTGGATGAAAAGCAGTGGACATCTTTTGGCGGGTGCCAAAGATCTCACCAAGGGCTTGCCAGAATTTACTGGAGAACCGCACGTCCCGATCAGAGATGATGCGTAACGGCAGCCCATTTTGTCGAACAACAATGTCCCAAAAGATGCGTGTTGTTTCCTCGGCAGTAGCATGCGTGGTTGTGGGCATGAAATGCGCCATCTTGGTCAAAGACTCGACCACCACGAGGATAGCATCATGGCCACGAGGTGTCTCGGGTAAGCCAGTGATGAAATCCATGCTCACTTCTTCCCATGAGGAGTTAGGCACTGGGAGGGGCTTCAACAATCTTGCTGGTGCCTTGTTGCTCGACTTGTTGCGGATGCACAAGTCACAGGCTTGGATGTATTTGCGTACGTCGCATGACCGTCCATGCCACCAATAATGCCCTGAGAGAGCCTTTCCGGTTTTTGCTGCACCAAGGTGGCCAGCTGCTGCTGGGTTATGGAACTCAAAAAGGATCTCATCCCGTAGCTTTCCGGAGTTGGGCACAACCACCAAGTTGCCCTTCCAGTACAGACCAGAGGCTTCCACCAAGCCGTATCGGTCAATGTTACCCTGGTCAAACCATGGGTCATCAAAGTATCCCATGCGGATACGTTGCAAGGTTGGCGTGAAATGCGTTGTCGGTTTTGGTGGTTGGCGTAGGGGATTATCAGGCTTGGGCACATCCTGCTCCCATACATCTTTTGTGCGAAGGGATCGCGCTTGTAGTGTGGTGAGAACCGCGTTGACCGGAGTGCGACTCAACCGGTCTACCACAGTTGTACGACCGGGTCGGTATTCCCACTAGAAGTGGAATCTGCTCAAGTACTCGCTCCAACGAGCTTGTCGCCGAGAAAGGTTGGGTTGTGACTGAAAGAATACCAGGGGATTGTGGTCTGTAACCACTGTGAATCCACCCTTGGCACCTTCAAGGTAACAGCGCCAAACCTTCAGGGCATGAACTATCGTAAGCAACTCTTGGTCGCCTGTGGTGTAACGAGTCTCAGCACCTGAGAGTTTGTGACTCTTAAATGCGACCGGTCATCCTTCTTGCATGAGGACAGTGCCTATCCCGACGATAGATGCATCACAGAGCACCTCGTATGGTTTTTCGGGATTCGGGAGTGTAAGCATAGGTATAGATGTCAGAATTTCCTTGACACGCACAAATGCATGCTCACACTTATCAGACCATGACCATTTCACGTCTTTACGTGTGAGAGCTGTGAGTGGGGCGACAAGGCTAGAGTATCCTTGCATGAAGCAACGGAAGTAATTCGCCAAGCATAAAAAGGCTCGTATTTTGCCCATATTGGATGGCTGAGGCCAATCCACAACAGCTTGCACTTTGCAAGGATCCACTCGGATTCCTTCACTGCCAACGATGAAGCCCAAGTACTGCAGCTCGGGTTGTGCAAAAGGACACTTTTCCATCTTGGCAAAGAACTTCTCCTTGCGGAGGATCTCGAGCACGGTACGCAGATGTTGTACATGCTCCTCATGATTCTTTGAGAACACCAAGATATCATCAAGGTACACCAAGACGGTTTTGCCCAACTGGTCACGAAAAATGTGATTCATTGTGGCTTGAAACGTCGCTGGGNGCCCACATTGGATGGCTGAGGCCAGTCCACAACAGCTTGCACTTTGCAAGGATCCACTCGGATTCCTTCACTGCCAACGATGAAGCCCAAGTACTGCAGCTCGGGTTGTGCAAAAGGACACTTTTCCATCTTGGCAAAGAACTTCTCCTTGCGGAGGATCTCGAGCACGGTACGCAGATGTTGTACATGCTCCTCATGATTCTTTGAGAACACCAAGATATCATCAAGGTACACCAAGACGGTTTTGCCCAACTGGTCACAAAAAATGTGATTCATTGTGGCTTGAAACGTCGCTGGGACATTGGTAAGACCAAAGCTCAGCACTCGGAATGGATAATGTCCCAGATGTGTACGAAACGCAGTTTTGGGAACATCTTCTTCAGTAATCCGAATTTGGTGATATCCTTGAGCCAGATTGAGGGAAGAGAAGACCTTTGCACCTTGAAGTTGGTCAAAGAGATCCTCGATCCTTGGCAAGGGGTCACGGTTTTTAGCCGTCAAGATGTTCAACGCATGGTAGTCAACACACATGCGCAAACCTCCATCCTTCTTGTTGACAAAGAGGATAGGAGCTCCGAATGGAGAGCTGCTGGGTTCAATCCATCCCTTGACCAAGTATTCCTTGATCTGTCGCTCGGCTTCTTCACGCTCAGCAGGACTGAGGCGATACATTAGCCGAAACGATGGCCTTGCTCCATGCTCGAGAGGGATTGTATGACCAACTTTCCGTTCTGGCGGTAGGCCATCCGGAAGTGGGCCAAAAACGTCACAAAACTCTTCAAGGATAGAACTCACATCACTCGAGCTCGACGGTGGATCGTCGTCATCGACCTTACAAAGTTGCGCTAGGAACACGTTGTGTCCTTTACGCAAGTATCGCTTTACTTGAAGCATCGTAAGGACGGATTGTTCACTCTTGTGAGAGGGCTTTGAGCGTTCCATAGGCGAAAGTGTGATGGCACGCTTGCCTTTTTGTACAGTGAGAGTCTTTGTGATCCAACTCATGTTGGCCTTATGCTCATTAAGCCAAGGATCACCCAAAATGACATCAAAATGATTTGTCAAGTCAATGACAGTAAAGTTGACGATTGTTGTGAGAGCTCCTAGCTTGGGCCTTGCCCGACATGTGCCGAGTACATCGACCTCACGGTCGTCACCGACGGTGACTTTTCCCTCACAAGGTGTGCATTTCAATCCTAGTTGTCGCACACGAGAGGCACTAATGAACTCGTCATCAGTGCCTGTGTCGACTAGGACTTGCACGCGTGCCCCAGCGAGATGACCTGCGAATTGCATTGTCATCTTTGCCTGTGAGGAGCGTGTGAACAAGATCTTTGGAGGCTTGGCCTGCAAGTGGTACACTCGGAAGTGTTTTGTGCTACGACGTAGCTCAACAGAGTCACCCACTTGCTCCCACATGTGGTGTCCTTTGTTTACATCATACAAGAGTTACCATCCATTCAAGAGTTCTTTCTTGAGACCCGCAAAGATAGGAATTACAGCAGTCACTTGCGTGAGTGAGTTCACCTTGTGGGCTACGTTTGCCAACTCAAGTACTTTGTTTACTTTCTGTCGTGTGGAAACGATCAAGCAAGTGCGATTTTACAAGCATGCATCATCGATGACATGCAAGAGTGGACAATGGCGAGAGAGATACACAGAGTCATTGCTCATGGGAGAGCAGAAAACAGTAGAAAACAAAGCCCTAGTGAGGCGTTCCAACTGTTTCACATCATCATCTTGGAACATGAAAGCACGTTCAACATCCAAGGATCTCTCAGCCAGAGCCCCTAGTGGTTGTCCACTACCGGCCACTAGGGGATTCAAAAACCCTTCCCACGGCCTGCTGGTCCGCGACCACCATTGATGCCCTTGGCAATCTGGCGGTTTCCTTGTCCCTTATCCTGCTTGTCTTCGCCCTGTTCATTGGTGTTTCCACCAGCACGATCCTTCTGGCGCTTGCGGCATTCAGACGCATAGTGCCCAGTCTTTCCACAATAGTAGCAGGTGAGGGTACTTGTCTTGACCTTGCCATCTGCATGCTCCTTATGGTTGTCCTGCGGCTTGGAGGGTTTGTGACTACCCGACCCGTGCCGAGGGAGCTTACGCTCACCACGTTGGGGAGAGTCCTGACGCTTGTTGTTGCCATGCTGGTGATGCTGGCCGCGGCGTGTGTTCGCTCCATACTCGGCCGGCATGGAGTTGTACTTCATGAGGATGAAGTCACGCAGCTCAGCGTAACTGGTCCAAGGCTTGCCTTGGGGATCCAGCGTACAAGCACGAGCGAGGGATTCGTTAGAAAGGCCGTTGGTGAGCCATTCCATGATCTGCCACATGGGATGGCGGTTCTCATCATTGATTTTGTCCAAGGTGTTGTCCCAATCCTAGAGGTATTCCGCAAGCTTGCGGTCACCCTGGCGGATTTTCAACAGACGCCTAGACGCTTGCTAGGAGGACTCCCCACTACACAAGTCCATGAGGATCTTGCAGAGGTCTTCCCAGTGAGGTCTGGGGATCGACTGAGGTATTTTCACGTATAACACTTTTAGCCGATTCTTCACCGATGAGAGAGCTGAGCTGTCAAGGCAAGCTAGCCCGACGGCGCCCCAAGCTCGTTGCTTGATGTTATGGAGCTCAAGCAAAAGCTCCATGCGTGGCTTCCAAGTGGCTAAGTCCATGTGCTTGGATGAGCCCAACTTGGGATAATCACTCAGGCGCTTTACAGCCTTTGAGATCTCTGCGCCCAATGCCGCATCATCATCCTTAGGGTGTTTCTCGCTTATCGCTTTCTCAGCCTGATGAAGACGACGAGACCAACTCGGGCCCATCGACCGATCATCATGGGTGTCACCCGTCATGCTGTGAGAATCATCGTGTAATGGATGCTTAGCTTTGCGACCCTGGGATGGGTGGACGGGATCAGGCTTGTCGGCCATGCCACCATCCACCAACGTACCCATGATGTTCAACATACTACTGATGCATCAGGATGAATGTTTTGCTTGAGGGCAAGCACGCTCTTGGTGAGCTGGTTACGCTCAAGGGCATCGAGCAAATGCTCGTATGCCTTGGCATCTTGCAAAAGGTTCAGTGCATCAGCGATGTTCGCTGGATCCTTTTGCGATCCCTGGCCTGCCTTAGGCACGATGGTCGTCTTGGCGGCCGTAGCACATGCCTGTGCTCTTCCAGGTGTTCCTTGCTCAAGGCGAGCCAAGGGACCATCATGGGGTTGTGGGATTGGTGCACGTGCCGAGGTAGGCAGCGTGTTTCTCCCATCACCACCTACTGGTATGCCATCCAGTTCAACGACACGAGATGTACGACCAGTAGGTAGCTTAGGGCCACCGTTCCCCTTTGCTAGGGCCGAAGCCCTAATAGCTTCCACCGTGCGAAAGTCACGGATTTTGAGGTCCACAAGGTGGTTGATCGCCGCCAAGGTGGCAGCGTCAACACTCTTGAGAGGTTCGTCGTCCTCTTCATCTTGGGCCTCCAAGGAGAGCCGGTCTTCCTCTGCTCCAACGTCATTGTCTTCGCCCTCAGCGTCAGCAGGTTCTGCGTCCACCTTGTCTGCTACGCCAACGGCGTTGGCAAGGCCCCCGACCGTATCGCCAATGCATGGAGTTGACGTCGCTTCCTTGGCTTCCTCATGTCCCTTCATGATATCCTTAGTGGCAGGGTTCCCACCGGGCGGCATCTTCGTGAAAGCGGCAGATGCGGCGTGACCGGTGCCCGTCCCACAAGCGCTCTTCGTCGGCGACATCGTACGCGGAGCACGATTCCCGAATGCGCTTAGGCCAATCTCCTTTGCTGGAGTTTTTGGAGGGCCTCCTCCTGCCACGGACATGGGGAGACCACCTCCCACCATGACTGGTGAGGAGGGGTGAAGGGAGGAAAGGGAAGGGAGGGGGGAACAAGAGTTAAGTGAGAGTGTGGTGGTAGGTAGAATGTAGGTGCACCAGCAATCTCTCCCAAGTATTTGAAGCACTTTTGGCTATGGCAGATGGGATAAAACGGTTTCCCACTTATTTCCATGCCCTTTGCAAAGAGAAAGTGCCAAAATACCCCTCTTTTCCACCTTCCACTTATCAAATGAGATTCAAGGAAGAGGAAAGCGTGAAATCATGGCCAAAAATTCTGGAAATTTTTTTTGCATCGTTTCCCCTGCAATTTGGACGAAAAAACATTTTTTTGTTGACTGAAAAGGGAAGAAACAACCTGTTTTCGAGGTTTTGGTTTCTGGGCCGTAGCAGGCAGCACAGATGTCAAAAGTAAATGCTTGATGGCGTTCTTAAAAGTTCGTCTCTTGATATTTCCAACGGTATGCTGCATACAGCGTTTCGAGAAGTCTGCTGCCTGTAGCACCTCTTCAAAGACGGGGTATATTTCTGAAGAAACTGGCCTGCTGCGGCGGTTCTGGAATGCGATAGCAAGGCGGGTGGAAGCAAACTCGGCTGCAGACCTTGTCGCCAAAAACGGCCTAGTTTGCTGCTTCTGCGCCATTCTTAGGAAGGTGGAGCCGTCGGCTAATCAATCTGCTCCACCGGACTTGGGTGAGGAGGAGTGGAGTAGTGGCTACAGCTTCCTAGCAGCGACTCAGCAAGTTCCAGGTCGTCCAGCGACTAAGTCACCATGGGTGACGCCTAGCTCATGGATACCAATGTAACACGGCGGGTGAAACGGGGTGCGAGCCTCTGTGGGTGAGTGAGCACTCGGGACCCGATTGCTCATGGCAATCGCGTAGGTTGGTCGTGGAGATTAACTTCGCCGTGAAGTGAAGTCTCTCACGAATGACTCCTCTCACAAGTATGCCCCGACCAAGGTCGGGGCGCGGAGTCCATTCTCGTCATAGGGCAACCCAAGAGGGAGGATGGAGGATATTATTTTATCCGTCCATTTTGTCGGCGGGTTGACGCGGTTCGACTAGATACATTTCTCTNGCGACTAAGTCACCATGGGTGACGCCTAGCTCATGGATACCAATGTAACACGGCGGGTGAAACGGGGTGCGAGCCTCTGTGGGTGAGTGAGCACTCGGGACCCGATTGCTCATGGCAATCGCGTAGGTTGGTCGTGGAGATTAACTTCGCCGTGAAGTGAAGTCTCTCACGAATGACTCCTCTCACAAGTATGCCCCGACCAAGGTCGGGGCGCGGAGTCCATTCTCGTCATTGGGCAACCCAAGAGGGAGGATGGAGGATATTATTTTATCTGTCTATTTTGTCGGCGGGTTGACGCGGTTCGACTAGATACATTTCTCTCGTCGAGTCAACCCATTAAACAATATTATGTTGTCCACGTGGAAACCCTAAGTTTCCGGCGTGATTAGAGATGGGGAGGTGGTGGCAAAATATCTTCGCGCGTGCGAGGGTATTTTGCCACCATTCGGCGCCCCTCGTCCGATGGTGTGGCCAACACGTTTATAAAAACGTGTTTGCTATGCCACCGAGTGGAGGTGGCACTCGGCGGGGTGGTCCCGTTGGAACGCCCGCCGGTGGCCCCTCGCGAGCCCCCTCGCCATGGCGAGGGACCTCGTGAGGGGCCCCTCGATGGGGTGGGGGTCCTTGCGATGTCGCATTCGGTCATGCCCAATGCGACTTCGCAGGCCCTGCGCAGCCCATCACGAATATTCGCGATGGGCTCGCGTTCGCCGCTAGAGGTCGCGAGACCTCGAGCGGCGGCCGGATAGTGCGAGGCACTATCCGGTCGTCCTCCTGCGAATCGGAAGCTTCTTCGAAGCTTCTGGTTCGCAGGGCTGGTCGGCGAGGAATTCTCCTCGCCGTCCAGACCCTGATTTTCCGGACAAAGGACGCGGCAACCCTTTTTGGGTTTAAGGCGCCGGTCTAGGCAACATAACGAAGTGGCATACATTCTGCCAGGTTTGTTACAAACCATGTGGAGGATAGTTTACGTAAGTGAGAGTACAATGGCCGATCATAACTTTGCCATCTCAATTATTTCCATCAGGAATGGTACCCTACTGATCTTGATATTCGATTATAAATAATTTTCGGGTCCATTTTGCTCGCCGAAAATTTTTTTCATCGAATTTTTAAAGTACACCCTAATTAATTAAATATTGGGCTTGGGCTCAAGAAATTCGTCGAAACCCAGAACGTTGTGGGAAAAAACACCGAGCGGCCGCTCATCTCCGATGAACGGCCGCACTCGTCACTGTTGCATGCCGCGAAAACCAAGATTTCGCGTCAGTCCTGTCAGTCTGACGCGACCAGCCACGTCAGACTGACAGGACTGACGCGAAATCCGCGACTTCACGGTGGTCAAGACCGACCCTCGTCGAATATAAGGATTGCCTTTTTTCATTGAACGAATCCGAAGGTGCTACCTAAACAACATTTTTCAAAAAACCGGTGCTCGAAAATATAGATTCCCTAAATTATGGATTTTGAAAAATCGAATATCAAGATCAGTAGGGTATGTGGGTCACGGTGGGTCTAATGCGTAGTGCAAATCTGGCAGTAATACTTACACTGCCTAATTTCAAATTATGCAGACTTTGATTTTTTTGTCACACCTAAGAATGGAGCATCAAGAAGAAAACATGGAAAGGTGGAAGGGCTTCTTCTCATATTTTCTTATTCACGCTCCATTGTCTGGTGTGAAAATAAAATTTAATTCTAAATGATTTTAAATCAGAATTTTTAAGTGTGATTACAAGATTTTCACTACACATTCGACCCACCGTGGCCCATACACCATTTTTTATCGAAATATTTCAGATGAAAGAGTTCTATCTACCAGGCTTGTCTCACTTACGCAAGCTTTCCGCCACTAGATTAGTTTTTAGAAAACTATCTACAACAACATCTAGAGTTTGGTTTGCAAGAAAATATACTTTCCAAAAGAAGATCACCAAAATCCATACATTTACGATGTAAACCTCCATGTGCCCCTTGAATTTCATGTGAAATCACTTTTTGTGTCGTATATTGTATGTCAAGTTGTTTAATTGAAACAGTATAATTTCTTTATTGTGTCAAACCTGTTCTCAATAACATCAGCCAAATATTTCAGGTCAACCACGTCCTTGTAATGTCACACGCACACTAAATTGTTTTGTTGAATAGTGTCCTTGTCAATTTCTAGCTTTGGAAAACAAAGAGCATCAAAATTACAAGAACGTTTTCCAAACATTTACTAATGTATATTCATCTATTCCTTTCAAGACGAGAAACCTTGATTTTTATTACCACTTAATGTAACAATAATATTTCATGAAAAGCCCTTATTTTGTGGGATACATAGTGATTTCATATATGCCCCTCATGGCATATCGTGATCACTCAAAACGTCCATGGCTTAACATGAGAAAAAATGGAAAACATGGAATTCTTTTCTCCAAAGTCGGAAAGCACGGCAAATATTGCTCTGATTCATGAAGTGGAGGCGTGGAAAAATCTCCATCAATTCATGCAATGTCCCGTTAAAAGCACGTTAAAAGCGCGTTTTCATATGGAAGTTTCGAGGTCAAGGGTCACGACTAAAAAAACACTGCCAAACTGCAAGTAGTAGACGTAAAGACCTCTTTCTGGGTTACATGGTAACCCTATTACATTCTCATCGAGGACCGGTGGATGCAAGAAAAAATTGTGATTGGTGGATCGGTCATTTTTCTCACAAATCCACCAATCATGGTGCAAGAGTTTGAAGGACTGTATACCCCTCCCCCCATGTCCGCGGACGCAAAGCCATGGTCACCCATAAGAAATAAATTATGGACATTGACCTAGACGACCGGATAGACCCCCAATAGTACGGAATGAGCAGCCCAACGCCAGAACAAAAGAGTAAGGACTGTACGTTGGGTTGGGTCCAACCCCTCCAGTCCATTGGCGAGCAAGATTTCATGTTGGTTTTCCCCTCTATTTCACTCCTCCTTGGCCTCGCCGTGTCATGTTTCACAGATCTGGTCTTCATGGCCAACTCCCGAGACTCGTGAACCTGGCTTAAAACAGGGTCAAAATGCAATTGAAAGAAAAGAAATTCAACCACCGTCATAGAAGAAGGTAAGAAAATTAGATTCTCCCTATAATTATGTCATCTCATTTTTCACAACACAAGGAAACATTCAAAATTCATCCAAATTTGTCGAAGATCATTTATTTGTGAAGTTCACAATCGACGTGTAAAACTAACACGTTCACAATTCATTTAAATAAATTCATCATAATAAAAAATAGATTCATAGAAAAACGAGAAAATTATTTTTGACGATATTCTTTAATATGTTTGTGAAATTTTATACATAATACTCTATCGTCAACTGCATTCGTTCAATTTTTTGTTGTGTTTTTTAGCTTTTACATCCACACAAGCTCGAATAAATTCAACATAGCTTGGATTAGTGTAGGAAAAGTTCACCCAAACCACACATAATGTTTAAGAATACACATGGGTGAAAAAAAATTAGTTTGAACAAATGCATGTGATAGTTTGGCAGTCCATTTACAACCAGTTTTGGCTTCCACGGACGAGGTAAAGTCTCATGGAAAACCTTCCATTATGTGGTCGACATCGTGAGCAATTATTTAGCCTTTGAAGAGATACTAATATGAATACATTTGCTTGGTTACTACGTAACCCTCTCCATGCTTTGTGTGCAACATCTGCCTCTTGTTCTTTTTCTTTTCTTGAAGAGTAGGGTGTAGAATCCACCCCCCTCTTCAAATCCAACCTGGGTAAGCAGGGACATACGAGAGGGATAATACCACCAACTCAGGAGCAAATATATTACAAGGCCGAAAGAGCAGGAAATAATCTTTATGTCACCATGCTTATCGATGTAGCGCACCTTCACCCATTTTTGGGTTACGTAAGAGATGAACCGACGCATGCTTTTATTTTGATTCTACGGTCTCAACTGTTTTGCGCTAGATTGGTGATTCCTTTCTGATTTTTTTTTGAAGAGGGATTGCGATGGAGTCACCACAAAATCACACCAAGGATCAAGGTTTCCACGCTTTTTTTCTGTCAAAATCAACAGAGATTTTTCCCGATTTTCATGACAATAGTGAAACGCCTGACACGTTCAACGAGTTTGTCGGGGCTTGTCGCTCAGCGGGTACCATATTTCCTCCTTAGTAAAGGAAGATGCGAGAGCTGACTCTTGTTCGTCCGTTATGTGAAAAACTCCTCCAATGCCATCGATGTACATTGGGATCCCTTCAAATTGGTTATTTATTTTTATGTGAATGTCTTAACCCCAGGCATTCGAAATTTGTTCCCGCATGTAAGACGTTACCAAGACGTTGGGAAGGCTACCACGCTGGCCAAACTAGGCATAAATTACATGAAGGAGGCGAGAAGGCTTTCATCCTAGGAGCAATGTTTTGGATGGGTTTGGGCGCAAACGTAAGCGTCCTCGTCAGCTCGCCAAGCTCCTCGCCGCGGCACATCCTGCCAGCCGAGGGAAGAATAAAAATAAAAATAAAAGGGTCAGTTCATCCCCATAATAACCCTTTTACAATCGTTTTTGGCTAGAAGAAAAATGAACGGCATTCGCTGAGGTTTTTTAGCTATGTAGTAACCCCATGTAATTGGTTCCGTAGCCAAGAATCTACGCTGACGACAGACAATTCGCTACACAATGACTTCTGAGACAACAATTCTATCTGCTGTCCGTGTTTCTTTCCACCGACAACTCATCGCGTATTTTTTAGACATTTTTTCTCCACTTATGTCACGTCCGGACGATACACTCTCTCTAAGCACGATTATCCTTGCATAAGCGATTACAAGTTCGAGAAGAACATGCACTTTGGCCAAACTTCAAAAACCAACCAGGTTTTTTTGCAATACAGATACCAGACGTCGCAAACAAGCACATGACTCAACCGACAACGTCTTATTAAGGAAGGATTAGGGGATGCGTAGAAGCTTGAAAGTGACACAGTCGTTGACTGGGTGCCAATGCCCAATGAAACGGTGAGAGTAGTCACAAGTCGTACACACGTTAGCAAGGGTCTCGCTAGGAGACACAAGTCAAAATGTCATAATGCTTCAATTGAATTTACAAAGACAAATAAAAAATGACAGGTCCACTACATGAATACCTACGACGGCGCACGGCGGGTGTCAAACGCAGCAGTGCAAGGTCTCTCCAAAAACCATCCTTAAAACACTACTTTGGCCGTAACTCTGCGTAGACAAATCAGATTACTACGCCATCTGAACCTGAACGTACAGGATCTCAAGCCGGACACTATGAATGGTTACATGCATGCATCCGGCCTTCAACAGTGGACACATAATGCAAAACATGCGAATCGGGCCCAGGGCCATTCCACTGATAACATCCTACGGGTTGCAAAAGAACTTCACAAGGTCCGAGATAACATCTAGGACGTTGTGGCAGTCGACCGTCAGCTCCAAGTGGGTGGTTGACCACCTGCCAACGCGCCGGTGCCTCCTCGGTCCACATCAGGGATGTGCATGATCATGGACATAGCCGAGTGGTCATAGTAAATTGTACAGCTTGATGAGCACGTCATAAATCACAATACTCCCACATAATCCCATGGTACGCATGTCCATACTCGTGCAGAACTGATACGATTGCAACAACGAGTGCAAAGATAGGCGTAACACCAGCACAATCCACACTCAACCACTCTTAAGCAAGGGACAGAGCCCAATAAATTGAATGGGCACCAGAAACGTTCTGCGAGCCAGTGCCTTCGTCCAGAAATCAGCACGTTGCATGTCAGTGCTGACCCATATGACGGAGATCACGTGTCACTCCACCAGATGATGCACAAAATGGTGCTCAAACGCAATATGCCTTGTGCGAGCATGAAAAACACCAGATTTCTCTATAATGGCAAGAGCGCTCTGGTTGTCGCAGCGAAGCACAATGGTGGACACAAACTAACCCAACTCAAGGAACAGGTGTTGTAGCCAGACTGCCTTAGCAGGCCTTGTATCTAGAGCAACGTACTTTGCCTCCGATGAGCTACGTGCAATGTAGCCCTGCTTCCCACTACGTTAGGACACAGCGGTACCACTGAGCAGGAACACGTAGCCGGTGCAATTGCGTCCGTCTATAATCCAGGCTTAGTCGCTATCGATGTATCCGTCTTGAACCACTCACCACTACCGGCGAATGCAGGGTCCGATGTACAGTGTGTAGACCACGCACTGCACCCCTCGTACAGTCACATGAAGGGCTCGAGATCCTAGATCCTGCAAAAGATGTGCAAGGAGTTTGACAGCAAAGGCGATGTTGGGTCGTGTGGTAGTGGCAAGGTACATCAGAGATCCGATAAGATGGAGGTAGAAGGTCACATCCACTATCTCCCCCAGTTAAGTAGGGTCATCCACATTTAAAGAATCATGTCCGTCAGGTCTGAGAGGTGTGGAGGCTTTTGGCATTACACCAAATATATCAGTTAAACGCTCCTCTGCAAAATGTGCATATCGGGCTTGATGCAATAGGAGTGTCGACTGTTTGTGGTCTCGCATGATCTCTATGCCAGGAAACACCGCTGCACGAACAAGGTCCTTCATCCTATAGGCAGTCTAGAGGCCGCCTTGGCCTCCTTCACGGCCTCCATAGAGGGAGACGAGATCAGGAGGTGGTCCACGTCGACCTAGATGGCGGTGAACCGCTCACGTGGGTGTCCGATAAAAAGAGAGGGATCTACCTCGCTCTGTACATATCTCACGTGAGTCAAGAGGCCTATGATCTCCTGGTTCCATCAGAGAGGAGACTACTTGAGGCCGTTCAAGGACTTGTGCTAGAGCCAGACCTTGTCACTGTCCTCAAGGCCTCGTGGCCGGGTCACATAGATCTCCTCATCTAGAGAGTTATGGAGGAACACATTGTTCACATCCATCTAGTGCAGTTCCCAGTCATGCTGAGCCACCAAACCGAATAGAGCGCGAGCTGAGGTCATGCGATCGACAAGGGAGAAGGTGTCAGTCAAATTGATGCCTTTGATCTGGGAATACCCCTTGATGACCAAGCGAGCCTTGTGGCGTTCCAGTAAGCCATCGAGATTCACTTTCCTACAAAAGACCCACTTTACCTGAATAGCCTTCCTTCCAGGTGGAAGGTCGACTAGCTCGTAAACTCCGTGCTAGTGGATGCCATGAAGCTCATCCTCGCAGGTAGTGCACCAGGCGTTTGCGTCCTCTGATGAGAGAGTCTCCCTAAGTTTATCCGAGTTAGGCGCCATCGAGGGAGAGCTCTGAGTGGCAAGTGCACATGCCTTTGTGCTAGGTCTGACAACCATTAGATCTGATGTTGCAACACAAGCAATGCGGAATTCGCAAGTGACCAGATAATGCCGGATAGGGCATGCTGGATGCACCTTAGTGTGATCTCTGCGGACACAAAGGTCTAGGACCTTCGTGCCGAGGTCACTAGTCGTAACACTACGAGTGGAGTGCCTAGGTGCGAGACCTAACGCTCGCTGGACTCCATAGACCAATGGTCAAAGACGACAACCGGGCTCACGCATTTATCCTAGGCTCCTAGAGCTCATCTCAGTCTTAGAGACAGGCACGACCACAGCTGGTGATGACTGAGATAATAGACCAGGTGATGTAGTGTGAGGAGATGCTAGTGAAGTGGCAGGGGACATAGGGCTGGGTGTGAGTGAGGCAATAGAAGCAGGAGTAGAGGCGAGCTCACGCACAAAGGCAGGAGTGCTCGTGGACATGGGAACAGAATCATGTGTGCTTGTGGGGTGTGAGGGAACATGGATAGAAACAAGCTGAGCAGGAGAGGTCTCTAGACCAACAGCTATGAACATTGGGTCATCAAGGGTCAAAGACCGAGAAGAGGAGGGGACTCGAACAGACACATCTATCGAATGCGAGATGCTTGTAGGCACAAAATCCCCATCCGTCAAGAAGCCTCACACGTACGAACATGTGTGACGGCCATCGACATTATGGTGGTCAGGTCATGGTAGCGAAGAGACTGAAAGAAGAGCACGCCGCGAGACTGAACAATGCGATGACGATCGAGGGCCCAAAAGCGCTCGCCTTCGACTGTGGGGAGATGTCCACAAAGGCACACACACGACCCCGCGGAGAAACCTTGGACCTTGTTGGTCCTTGTTATACCAGATACAAGCCATGGAGCCCCGGACACGAGCGAGACAAAGATCGGCGCGATGGCCAAATCAGAGCCCATACTGTGTAACTGTACGAGCTGTGGTTTCCCACATACGTGGTTTAAAAGGGGACCATGCGGGAGGCATTTCCAGACCCACGTCATGTTGGCAAATCCTTCAAACACGAAGGACTCAGGCAGACCGCACTCTGACTGCATAATGCAAACCGCATCCTCCATGGTGCGGTTCCAGTACTCAAAGACACCGTTCCGCTGAGGATTGGTGGGAGCGGAGACCTGGTGAAACACACCGTGCTCGACACCGCGAGAGTGGTATCGCTCTTCTGGCGCAGGGTGTAGATCCACCACATCTAGGTGAAGTCGTTAGTCAGGGTCAGGACGTATTGGCCCCGATCGGACAAAGACTCGACAAGGAGAGGAACAAGAAGGTGCGAATAGACCAACTCCAGGGGCAAAGTGCTCGAGAGCGGGACTCAGGGTGAGTGCAATGATGCATCTTACCTTGAGCACAATAAGGACAGTCCGTTTTGGGTAACTTCAAGACTGAGTTTGGGTTGTGTCCAAATGAGCTTAAACCTCTACCTGAGCCCACATGATACATGCGACGATGTAGCAATTGCTGGTGCTCAAGAGAGAGAACACCAGTTACAAACAAACGAGTAGAAGGGGAAGAAGAGAAAGGAGAAGGAGAATTCCAAGGAACACAATACAAATCATCCACAATAGAGGCACGGAGAACAATGGCACGAGTATTGATAATAGTCACAGTTGAAGAGTCTGTAGTGTGCTCCACAAAGAGTTCCATCAGTGTGCACACACGAATAGAAAGCAGGTTGAGCTCAAGATCAGGCACAAAAAGCACCTCAGAGAGCAACAAGGGGCTAGAAGGACCATCAAAGAACACAACCCAAACACCCTGGACCGGTAGTGACTGACCATAGCCTGTTCGCACGGAGCAAACAGACGCAATAGGACCGAAAACAACAAAATCACTATGACGACAGGTCATGTGGTGAGTGGCATCGGAATCGATGACCCAGGTGCCACCGGCATCACGACAGGAGGACTTCACTGTGCTCCATTACAACGTGCAATGGAACACTTGGCCTTAGATGGCTTTGAGCGACAGGCGAGGAGGAACAACAAAGGGCACGAAGGTGGGAGTCAAGAATCCAATGATTACTGTCAGGTCTAACATCATCACATGCTACCTGTGTCCCCCCCACATGAGTCACCACGAGCAACAAGAAAAGAAAAAAAATAGTCTGTGAACCACCCGGTTGTGACAAAACACTTGCACCTCCCCAAAAATGAAGTGCCAGAAGGTGACGGAGTGCGGTGATGGTGCGGTCACGCGGATCCGGATTGCCACTGCTTGCTAGTGGGGATATGGGAACTGCTATGGTGGTGGCCACCGTTCGACAAGGGGCTATGCTGCTCGAAGCAGACCGCTGTGTGTGTGCGCCTTGAATGTCGCGAGTTATCCACGCCCAGTTGAATGGCATATGGCAGTAGGTGTAGCGATTAGTGCCTCCACAGTTGTAGCAGTGAACAGTACATCCACAACAAACGGCCGGTGGCTACTGTTACAAGCCCAAACTGTGCCTCTCCCTCTCCCTTTTCCCTTGTGTAGCTCCTGCCACACCCTACGTCTGAGTTCTGGTAATCAAGGTGAAAGGAGAGGAGGAGGATGTACCAAAGGACGAAGGAGTGTGCTGCAAGAGGGGCGCCGGTGGCGACGCGATGACCATTGCAGCAAGGGGACTCTCCATATGGACCACTGCTGCCTTGCAGAGGAAAATCACTTGGAATAAGAGCTGATGCGTCCAAGGAAGAAGCTAGAGGGAGATGGAGAAGTGGCCAAGGACAGCGTTGCTGAACCCAAAGAAGATTTCCGTGTGCTCAAGGCGAATGCTGAGCATGATCGTGCGAAGTGCCCCAACTGTGTACCTCCTGAGGTCCCAAGGCGCATGTAAATGTACATGGCTTGCAACCAATAATTGGTTGCGCGCTTGGTGGGTCCCTGACGAGGGGAGTGAAAGGCGCGAATGTGAATTCCACAGGTGGCATGCGTCTCAGCAGCAAGCATGGACAATGCCAGGTCCCAGCCCCGATGTGGGTTGGCACCCTTGCCTATGCCGACCTCTCCAAGAAAAGGGCAAAAGTCCACGATAGTCTTACGCGGCATGGCTTGAAGGAGTCCGTGCATTACCCTGGCCGCTGTCTACGCCCGAGCGCAATTCATAACCTGATACAGACTGTGGTAGTAAGGCCATACCCCCTTTGAAGTGACCCAGACCTGGAAGAGAATCTCCTAGCAGTCAAAGCCGTCCTCACTAACATGCAATGGGGACAGTGTCTCGAAGTCCTTAGGTTGCTACTCCGTAGGATGGGCAACCACATGATGAGAAGTAAGAGGGATGGAGAATACACCGCGACGAGGAAAGTCGCTAGGGATGATCTCTGGGAGACAGGAAACAAATGCCTGTGGAGATGCCATCTGATGTTGGCCGAGATGCTCTTGAAGCAAAAAAAATCTCACTCGCGTGGGTGTCATCCTCCATGCCTTGCATGTCAGGCTCCTCATCCCAAGGATCAAGTGATGGCTCATCGAGTACGGATCCTGACATCGGTGCGGGTGCTGAATGTTGTGCAGAAGGTATGGTACCGTCGACTCCCTCGGAGGTCTGTTGTGAAGTCGTGGACTATTCACGAAGGAGCTCAGTGAGCACATGGATGGCGTCAGTCTGTTGCTGTTGCACAAAAGGCATCTCATCCTGCTGACTCCACAGGTCCTCAATGGCCTGCGAGCATGGGCTCAAGACCCGTAAAGAGGAGGATGAGCGGTGTGTTGGCCATTTGCCCTTGCCACCTGACTAAGTCATGTCAGTGCTAAAAAAATGGGCCGGGATGTCTAACTCATAAGATAACAGAACTATCGGCGTTTCTTGATGATTTATAACGTTGGTAACAAATGATGTTTCAGCCAAAATTTTGGCCAAATGTTGGTGCTGATGTCATCACTTATAATAATGATTTCAGCAAGAAGATTGTCCAAATGAAGCAAAATTTGGAGCAATTATGCGCCAAAGGATGTTGAATGCAGTGGTAGTATATTTGTGCAAAAAAACTTCAAAAAGGAAAAACAAAACGTCACCGTTTTCTTTTCAGCCCAAAATCTTTAAAAATCTAGATCTGAGAGCGTTGTTTCATTTCTTGGAGCCTACAAGGCATGAAATGAGAAAAGAATGGAAGCAATGGATAGTATTTTACAAGAGCTTTCTAACGAGCTCTTACACGCCATAAAACATTGTCAAATGGGGCAGTTGAATTCTCTCAAGTCCAGGGATAGTGGTATGTACAGCCTAAGTGAAGCTTCTGTGACCCTTCAGAGACCTGTTTTCAACATCTCATGCCTCAACTGCTGCTGGAGAGGGTTGGGAAACCCTTGGCTTCCCCATGGTGGTGGTGTGGTGATGTAGCAGCAAGGGCGTCTCTACTGCTACAATCTGCTACTGCTGGTCACTCTGGATTCGTGGGTCCTCCCAGGTTCGTGGCTTTAGCTGTGGCTCTCATTATTGCTGCCACTGCTACATCTATGCTGTGTAGCTCAGCGAGGGATGCCTCACTGCGCTAATACCATGAGAAGATGCGTAGAAGCTTCCTAGCAACACAGCCGCTAACTGGGCGTTAATGCCTGGTCAGACGGTGACAACTGTCACATGTCGTACATATGACGGTAAGGGTCAAGCTAGGAGACACAAGTCAGGGTGTCATAATGCTTCAATAGCATTTGCAGAGATAGTTGGCAAATGAAATATCCAAAACATAAACACCTGCCGCAACGCACGGCGAGTGTCGCACGCGGTAGTGCAAGGTTTGTACTAAAACCGACCCAAAAAATTGTTTTGGCTATAACTCTATGCAGACAAATTAGATCGCTACGCTGTCTGAACCTCAACATGCAGGATCTCAAGCCGGATTCTATGACTGGTCACATGCATGCATCCGGTATCAAATGGTGGAAACACAATGCAAAAATGCAAATCGGGCCCATAGCCAGTCCACCGATAAAATCTTATAGGTTGTAGAAAAACTGTAGAAGGTCCGAGATAGCATCCAGGACCCTGGGGCAGCTGTCGATCAGCTCCGATGGGTGGTCCAACACCTACCGACGTGCCGGTGCCTCCTGGTCATCATTAGGGATCTGCATGGGCATGCACATGGCCGAGTGGTC
Organism: Penium margaritaceum; assembly: GCA_023375785.1. Classification (NCBI taxonomy): domain Eukaryota; kingdom Viridiplantae; phylum Streptophyta; class Zygnematophyceae; order Desmidiales; family Peniaceae; genus Penium; species Penium margaritaceum. Next base: position 101,958 of record SZWC01003981.1, on the reverse strand, counting down.
ACAGTAAACTATACAACTTGACCGGAACATCACAAATCACAACAAGGGGAAGGTCACGTGCAACTCATTTCCATGGCAGATAACATGTTTTAACCCAGCTCTAGTGCATTACTATGTAACCCTAATGCATGTCTGCATGCAATCAGTGCCACTAGTTTCTAGCAGAATTTTATGTTATTTTATCCCTCTAACAAGGAGCGTCATGCCGATCCTTCTTGCTTTCACAGAACTGATTGTCATGACATACTAGTGGCATTAGTGAACCCGGCTCTAAACAAGGTCAAAATGCAACAAAAAGACGAGGAATCAAAATGCTACCGTAGAAAACTATAAGTGATTTTAATCCGTCATATGAACGTACCGAATTGTTTTCCATAACAAAGGGAATCATTAAAAATTCATCCAAAGTGCGCAAACATCATCTTGTGCTTGTGTTCATCATAATAGAAATGTGAAACTAGCATGTTCACAATACAAAAAAACATTAATCTATTTTTTTACCATTTACTATTTTTTTCCACCGTTCCCCCCCTCGCACTCTTTGGTCATTGACCAGTGATTGAGCGTGGATACAAGATCAGCAGTTATGAGAGAAACCTTTGGTACCTCTACGCTGACTTGAATTGCTCACGCCATATATTATATGCGCAAAAGGGGCAAAAAGGGATCATACTAAGGCAGAAAACACCTTACCTGGTGCACAATCCACCAGATAGTGGTGGTGCTGCCAGCAGAGTTAGCCGGGACGTCCAATGGCTAAGAATCCTGTGTATAAACAGGTTATGGCCAACGGATCACAATCCATCCAGGACGTAAATCTGGCTTAGCTTGCCTCATACAGTGCAAGTCACACCACGGTATCCAGACGGTCAATCCTCTGGACAATGTGGGTAACGCCATTGTGTACAATGTCTGGGGCAGTACTTGCACCCTAGACACGTCTTGAACATGGAGATTCTGAATTTTACTCATGAAGGTGTTGATTCTTTGCAATATCATCCACCTAGTTATGGTGTCTTGCACATCAATTTTAATGATTGACTCATACACCAAGCATCCTTAACGTATGTCAAAGTGCATGCTTCGGTTACGTGAAGCATATGTGCTGAGGCACAGGCTCGCAATGCATGTAGTACAACAGCAAAGCGACCTCAACAAGCATGTCTGAGTCGCATCCCATCATAGACAGAGCTATTGGTGTCAAACCATGTGCTGCTACATCATGAACAACAATGCTCAAAGACATGTCAATAATGGCAGTGCAATGGGCCGGAATGCATGTCATCCATGACAACAGATTCGGTCATACACGACAAAGGCCATGAGGCTCTAAGCTCGTGATACGTGACACATGTAATCGGTAGCCTTCATGCTTGAAGGAATACTATGAATTGACATTGTTCAGGTCATGAACATTGTCTATCTCTCTGTCTATTGGACTACATGTACAGAGTACATTATGTACCCAAGCATGTTACAGGACAGTCATACCAATTCCAATACATTTGGCCATATGACTAACTTGACGATGCGTCAACTCACTTGTCTGTGGCATCAAATGCCCGGTATGTGCCTTAGCTACTCGTCAATCATACCTCTACCCTAGAAGGGGCGGTCAATAGAGCCAATGCTAAGAAGGTTTTTGGACACAGGCATGCTCTTTACCAGTCATAACACATTAACATGCTCAGTTTGAGAAAGGTGTTACATAGCACGAGGAGACGTGGTTGTATCCTCATGCTCTCCCTTTGTTTGACCCATGTCACAACACATGGATGAGGGACATTGTTGAATGTGTCTTGAATTTCTTCATGACCATATACACAATGACTTACGATACAAGGAGGACAACCTCCACCTTGTCTCCATCGTAAGGGTTTCTCTTACCACGATGCAGTCCACATTGGACTATGCTGGCCAACTTGGCCAGATCTCAACCATGTTCGTAAGCATAGAGACATCATGGTTGACAAGCAGCAAGAGGGGTCTGTACGCACACTATGACACATGTCACCCCTGCCATAAAGATTGATGTTGGATGAATCATGAAGAGCAACACTCCGCGTGTTACGTGTGTCATGATCCTCGATCTCCTATGCTAAAGCTAGGACTCGAGAAGACGATGTGCAAACGTGCTACACTCGAGGACATAAACCATCATGGCTTTGTGTCGGTACTCGAAATGCACCAAGGTTGTTCAAGCCTGCCATAAATATGGCATGGTCAAACCTAGCATGACTCAACCCACTGCACAATATTTTTCATGACACCTCTATCGTCGATGCCGTCTACTCAGCATCTAAATCAATGCAGCTGGCATTTGAGCTAGTATAGCTGCAGATTGAAAACCACTCACAATCCCTCATCCTACCATGCACAACATGGGCGCTTAAGTCATTTTTCTTATGACATTCATTTTTACCCAGATGTGCACTGTTGGATTCCTTGCCAATCCAACCCGACGGTTTCTCATTCATAGAGCACTATTTGAATTTCATTGGGATGTGTATGACGCCCTTGCTCACTCGTCAGCGATGGACGCAGTGCCTACTGTACGCACTGGAACGAGGTCGTAACCTGGTAACATAAGGATGGTTATGTGGTTACATAACAATATCATGCTACACAACTCAACGAGATTCCCATTGGATGACGATGATTCGTCAAACTCATGGTGATATGGTCTACCCATAAGACACTCTGGTGTTCACCGTTGGTTGTAGACAACCTAGTGTGACTAAAAACGCCAGGTGTAGCCTTCTTAGGCAATGGGCAATGATCAATGGTCCACATACAGGGGAAGTGTACTTTTGTACCAATGCTCTCCAATGCTGTTCTTTGGACATCTCCCAGATGTTTCGAGAAGCACACGACACCTCTGGATGTTTACGTGCTCCTTTAAGGATCGACACGTACAATGGTCATGTCTTAGTATTGTGCAAGCAAAGCACAAACCATAATAAGGTACACAACAGTCTAACTTCTTTTCATCCTTGCAAGTATGGGATGCAAGAAAAGTTCAAGTTGGATGACATTGCTCGAGTAATCCGAGTTTGATCACCTTCCTTGAGTGATCACACTCGAAGCTCCCAACTTCCACAGGAATGACCCATTTCATACCTTCAATCATACTACTGATGTGTTCGGGTGATTCAAATATACCTGTGCAAAGCACAAATACACAAATTCATGTGGCATTTTGTTACCCTTCTCTTCCAACAGTCTTAACGTCGGATTTTTGGGTCTCATCCACCGCGTTACTCAAGACTGGACACTTGGCACCTTTGCAATTTGCAATGAACACTCTTCTGGTCTAAGAAGATGGGTTATGTGTCCAAGCGCATCACACTACCAGGGATTATCTCCACACGGTGGAATGTCTTAGACCACACGACATCCGATGGTACCCACTCGTCGGCGAGTGCAAGGACGGCAGGCTTCAGGTGCCTTCCGTCTAGGTCTCCGTGTTACCAAATGACAGTCTCATCCGTCATCACACTATGGTAGACATGTGTGCTAGGAGACCTATGTTGTGACAACGTCATGTATTGGACACGCTTGGCACTGTCCCATACAATGCAAGACCATGTGGTCTTCAATGTTCAGTTGTTCCGTAAGCATCGTCACATGACATGTTTACACTTGTTTCATGGCGCCGACACCGGCCACCATGTCAGTTTTTTAGCCAAGAGCTCCATCGGGAATGGTTGTTCAGCGAACCCAACTGAACCGGATATGGTAGCCACATGTGGACCTGACCACATGTAAAACTTCCCTAGGATTTCCTTAGTTGAAACCCTTGTGGAGGATGAGATTGAGTTTGATTGATCACGCCCCCGGGGGTACCACCCTGGCATAAGCCCCACGAAGAGAATTTTCCTTCGGGAACGGTGGCACGTTATTGCAGCCCGACAAGTATTTTCCCGGGCACTTTCCGCGAGGACGCTCCTCAGCAAAAGGGGGAGGACGCGTCGCTGTAATCTCAAGGCTGAACACCCAAAGACCACGAAGAAATTCCTTTTCCATCTCACAGCTTTCTCTTCGATATCCAACATGAAAACCCCATGCTCAAGCATGGAAGATGTTGTTGCTGTGTCAACATAAGATGAGCGATGTCTCACCAAAATCGATGTACGAAGCTTCGTTGAACCTTCACGCATCAAAGCCACATGTGCATGGACCCTCTTGTGGGTCCTCGTGATGGAATGTCATGCTTTGGTTTTAAGCTGAAACATCCTTGTATCTCAAGGAAAGATGAGTATGTAACATGGATATATGCACTAGTAAATACCATGTGCTAGCTTAACATGTCTCATACATCTTCCTGTAGATACAAGCGCCATGTTGACGTTTCACTCGCTCTTTGTACTCTCCTTCCGTACTTGGTTTGTCGAGTGAACCTCTTTCCTTTGCAAACCGAGGATGGTTTGTAGCTAAAGGGGGAGGAATATAACACGGCGACCTAGTCGTGGTACAAACTAGGTCTCTCCCCCTTGGGTAGAACCGACCAGGAAATACCAGCCGGGTATTTTACACACCCAAACAGGTAATCTGGGTAAGTCGGATATTATCCCAAACATGAATATCTGCCAGGTCAGGATTTCCTCTTTCGCTGATTGGTTAGTAGTTAGCTGTAGTGAAAGAGGATGGACCGTCCAGGTCCATTCGATGACATCAGCAGAGCAGGAAATATCCTGCAGAATTCTACCCTATGACGATACGTTGGTCGGTGGGTCACGCTCCGGCGCCCACCCTGTGGGATTTTACCCGTTGGTTGAGTCGCCGAGGCCAACCATTCCATTCCGAGGGCTTTCATTTACTCTCCTACCCTTCTACTTTCCTGGTTTGTTACACGATGGCTCGGTCCATGTCCACGGCTCCTATGGCTCGGGATAGTTGGGCGGCCTACTACGCGGCATGGGCACTCCCAAGTTCCAAGCCATGTGTTCCGGAGTCATAAGAGGTAGGGCCCATGATGGTTCTACAAATCCCAACTCTCGGTTTCGTGCTACATATCGGTCCCACAAATCCTTCAATGCGACCCATGCCTGATGAGCGGCCACAGGGTCCGCTACGGGAGTACCCCATCCATGATGTGCCAGGCCATTTGGACGGACGTCGTTGTCCATGTTCATCCAACGTGTTAGACAAAGTTCGATAGTAGGTGTAAACTTATTGCAGAAAACTGATGGGGAAGCACCTGAAATCAACACGATAGTACCTGTTTGTGGTGCAAACTAGTACAAAGAAATAATTCAATAATTGAGCTTGTTCGCGTGACCCTGAGTGGACGTCGGCACATGCCACCGGCATCAGTTCATGGTGCGCACGGCGTCGGCAAATTCCACAGTGGACAATATCTCATCGCCGGTGGCCGCGTGCATTCGGTGAGCATTCATTGGTGATAGCAATGTTCTAGCCGACGTTTACGCGTGCGACACACAAAATTCGGCTACAGCATGACAAAATCGTTCTACATGCATGGCTCCGGCTTCTACGTACTCCACGCTGCAGAATGGTAAACAACAAAACAAACGAGAGGTTGCCAAGCCAGCCTGACAATATGCGAGGTTTGTTTCGGACATGCAAGGCCAACACGACTGAATACTTTGACAGAATAGTGGATACAATAATCATGTTATTCGGTTTTCGCTAGCTGAATGAAAAACATGGGCATCGATGTCATTTCGTTTTCGAGTATGGACATCGCTGACACATCGTCTTCGACTATGGACACCGCCGTCGTTTTGTTTTCGACTATGGACACCGCGGATCTATCGACCGAAACGATGTGCACCGGAGCATTTGTGTCCATTTTGAACCTTGTTGAGGTAGCTGGTGCGTTCTTCCAACCAGGAAAGTCGTTGCATTGTGGGAGACAAATGGTTGTATGTGTTGGTGGGATTTATTCGGTAGTCCATACCCAAGCACTCAATGGTCTGTGCTGATGCACTAGGAGACCCGTGATGCATGTTTGTGGTGCTCTACACCTGGTTGTATGTTCCTGGTGGTCAAAACCCGTGAACTCAGGGCTTTGGCGCAATAGTGTTGATGTCTATAAACCCAGGATTTTCTCATCAATAAGGAGCCTAAGTATCTTCTCAACGGATACGTTGAAAACTCTTATAGCTTAGGGGAAGTGTTGTATGGACTTTCAAATGTCAGAGTGTCAGATAATGTTGTGTTCCAAGAGCTTCTTGGTTTGCCTCGATAACTCTCCTACAACTACATTGATTCTTGAGTTCCATGAATGGTGCATTATAGCAACCTAGTTCACCCATGCATGGCTGATAGAGTGTTCTCGCTAGTCCAGACCTGGGCACTAGGTTGTCTATGCTAGTGCCTTAAGAGACCCCATGGTAATTAGACACATGTTGACTATGACAAGTTGTGTATGCCCTCCTAATTCACAATGCGAGTACAAAATGGTTTGAACTAGTACCTCGGGAGATATTGTACTAATTGATTAAATCTTTCATGACTTTGCTCTGTCATACGTAGTCTGCATGTGGCTGAGACCATGATGCCCAGTGACATGTTCCGGAGTCTAGGGAGGCCAAACTTGCCTATGTTTGGCCTACCGGTGGTGCTAGCATACCACCATAGAGTCGAGACATGTTTTGGCTATATTGCATATGTTCTTGACGGTCAAGACATAGACACTCGGTGGACCGTTCTGGTGCTGTAAGAAACCTCCCGTGTTTGTGCGATTTGGCCATGCTTAAGCAACGACATGCATCGCTGGTTGAGAATGGTGAAAACGATGGATTGAATGGGGCTTTTAGTTGCTAGACAGAGGCGGATGGGGTCTTTGTCTTCAAAGGCACGGGCAAATGAGGCATATTGTTTCGTGGTAGGGACAGATGGGGCCTATTGATCCGATGTAAGGGTTCATGAGGACCACAGGTACTAGAACTGGGTGTATCTGGCATTTTCAACGTAACCAAATAAGCATAGAATATGTACTTCGATGTCGTATTCACAACGACCACAGAGCAATTTCAAGCGCGGGCTCTGATCAGTGTGATGAGGCACACGTTAGTGTTAGCACTATACCGTCAGCATTCCAGGCCTCATCCCACTCGATTTCGTGACCAGTAAGGCCCGGGTCTCACCTCATAAGTGATGGCCTTGCAAATTTGACTGCAAAACCGGGTTGATGGCCACCAGTTCTAGCGATCCTACTGCTTTGGCAAGTGGGTCTTGGGTCTTCCTAACGGCTACCCTGCACATTACCCTTTGCCCTAGCTTCCTTAGTGCTACATCCGATTTGCGAAAACTCAATGCCTGATGGGGTATGATCATGGCCGCTGATGGATGTGTGTGTGAGCATGAAGTGAACTTGGACGTTTGTGCATGTTACTACCCATCACCACCCCATCAGCCAAAAACATGATGGATACGTGATGGGCGGACTGCATGATCACGCGAGATCAACAAATTTCATTTAAACTACCGGCGAGCTTTCTACATAACATCTTTCCTTTTTGCCAAATGTTAAACTTTACGTTACCAAATGACACTTCTTAAAAATATTTGAGTCAACAAACGATGTGGAACCATACGAATTTTGAATCATCACCGAGGGCTAGTGGATTGACCGTGATGGCCGACCAATCGACCCAACTACACCGTCAGGTATAAGTTTGTCGTTCGCACCTGTTTTTTAACCCCCATCTGATGAGGTGAGACTACAACTTAATTCTTGAATTCGTAGGCCCGGTTCTCACCCCATAAGTGATGGCCTTGTTAGTTATGGGGCGGTAGTTTGCGTTCCTTACTACTCCGGCAGATGGCTGTAGCCCCTTCCAAATGAAGAGTCTGCCATTTTCCCTTCATTCCAGCTTCTCCTATGCTACATTTGGGTTGTGGATATCGGACGACTAATGGTGTATGACCGCGACCGCTGATGGATGTGTGCCTGGCCACGACGTGTACCCAGACGTGAGTGCATGTTAATTCCTAGGAACACCCCATTAGCCTAAAAACTTGATGGGGAGGTAATGTGTGGACGAAATCATTGCGTGAGACTAGAAAATTTTATGAAAATTATCCGCCATGTCACCACATCACGCCTATCGATTTTGCATAGGAGCAAGTTTTTCTTCACAAAAGAATCAGTCAAGTGGGAGGATGAAACTAGAATTTTTTTACCCATCACTGAGGGTTGATGGAGGCCAGTGTCATACTGAAAGAACTCATCGTCGGAAGTCCGGATGAGTTGAGTTTATAGGGTTGATGAACAGGTTCATCGCAAACAACATCGGACGTTCTGGAATTCTATTCCTTGACTCGATGGTGCACACTCGTATACGTTCAAGTTCACTCACCACCTCTGTGACTCTATCTGCTCGCAAGTATCATGCACGTTTCAATTTGTTTCGTACTCGTGAAAGTGGAGTGATGTCATGCATGTGATGACATGACTCGCTTTGATGAGGTTACAATCCATGTGACCAGGACAAGTGAAATGAGGCAACATCGGTTTGGCCGACATATTTTTCTACAAAAATCACATGAGTGTGGAGTGTTGCAAGGAGTTGCTATACCTATAGGGGTGTAACAACTTTCTAGAATCTTGTCGAAGGCGCCCAACAGTTTACGCGTTCATCATGGGATGTGAATCGATAGCATGGGTCAACGCTGACAGTCTCAGGAAAGAAAATTTCAAAAACTTTCTCTTTGTGCCAACTCTCCTAAGCGAGTTACAGAATCTGGTGTGACAGCAGATGTCCAATGACGACCTGCGATTCCCAGTTTTTCTCAAGAAGGAACGCGAGAATGAGTTACTACTGGATGTTGTGACACCGGCCGGAGTGAACGCGGTGGCCGGCCGATTGCCCTAAGAGCTCGGTCCCACTGAAGCGCGGTGGTCGTTGAAACAGTAAAAGAACTCACTTTTCCTTTTTCTGAGGCTTCAGATGACCTCATCCGTACAGACATGCGCTAGGATCGGTTCAGGCACGCAGCCCGCGCATCGAATGGTCATCAGCTGGTGTCTTTCACCCTAAATCTCTTAGTGGAGGAGCCCACATCCCCCATGGGGTGGGTGGCCTCCCGGGGGCTCTCCAGCCCACTGGTGTCCACCCAACCCATCGGGTGGGTGGGCTCCGGTGGACTCCCCGTCTTCTTCACCCCACCCCATGCAGCGGACAGGGGTGGACTTAGCGGGAATGCATTAAGCCATCGTCGTGAGTCAACAAACGGAAGCAACGATATCAAACGTCCATTTCCAAATTTGACATAAAATCTGTACTCTTTTCAGCTTTTAACCTCCACCGCGGTGTAGTGGGACCGAGCTCTAACTGCGCCCTCAAGGTACTAATTCGCCGTTGGGCGAATATATGCGAGTTGTAATGTATGCGCCACGCACCCACCCTGACTGTCGAGCAAAAATTGTGACAAAGGCAGGTGCCTCTTTCGATGGAGCATGTCTAAGCAATGTCGAGGACTCGTTTTCATGTCTGGTTTATGCCGCGTTCTGACCGCGTCTATATCGACGACTGCTATCCTTGAAGTTGCCATTCCTGTATGCCGATCAATAAGCAGATTCTCATAGTTAGCGAATCGTAAGAAAGAATTACTCGGGAGAACAGGATACAAATTCGAAGAAAGCAATTTCCAGCCCGCGTTTGGCATCCGTAACGAAAACAGTCCCGCGAACGAGAACAGTATGAACATCTTTTTGCGATCGAGAGTTGCGCCACATTTAAGGAGAAAAATACTGCCACATGCATTCTGCATTCGCTTATGATGACGCAAGCGGAAGCAAAGTTCATCCGTCTAGTATCCGTCCGGATCGCTTGTGGTTCGTCGAGCGAATTTACAAACATTCACCTGCGCACACAGCAGACACAAAGATAGTGTGACTCTTTGCCTAGACAACTAAGTACCTTCGTTGCGACTATTTTCCTAGAGGATAGTAAACATGATCCATCACTTTGGGAGGGTGGCTGGCACCATGGCCACGAAAGGTCAAAAGGAAGGCATTCGATAGGATGGCGCTTCCAGAATCGGGGTTTCCGCTTCACGAGGACCTACTACAGCATCAAGGATAAACGACAAAAGGCGGCCATGACTTCGCCTCAAAAGTGGGTCGAAACCGGCACCTCTGGTTCTTTTATCCTTCGCCGTTCCCGCTGGTTTTGAATTTCTCCTCTGATGAGGTGAGATCCGGGCCGCAGTTAGGGAACACCCGACATATCGCGGAACGCGGCACTGTACGCGGCGCATTCCTTGCTCTGTTGCCCCTGCTCCTGCGCCGCGCAGGCGGAGCCGCCCCCACCACTGACTCCCCTGCCGCCGCTGCCGCCGCTGCCGCCGCTGCCGCCGCCGCCTCTGCCGCCGCTTCCGCTGCCGCTGCCGCTGCCGCTGCCGCTGCAACCTCCTCCTCGGTTCCATCGTGCGGTGTGCTTGCCGCCGCAGCACGCGAAGCAGCTTCTTATATATCCTGCCATGGCAGTCCCTTTCAGGACAAACCGTACGTCCTTCGCTTGTCGAAAATGGACTCCAGTCCCTCCTCACCTCCTGCTGCTGGCAGTGCAGCTGCTTCTAACGCCCCTGCTGGTTGCACTCAACGGCCCCGTGGCAGTGCTTGCTGCTCTTGAAGCAGACGATTCGTGGGAGGAGACGGACATAGAATATCCATTGGCCCGCCCCTCCCGGCGGCACCGCGCGGCCGCGGCGTACCCCTCCGACCTGTGCGGCGTGTGGCAGCGCAACTACACTCGGCTGCATGCGCTCATCCGCAAGCGCAGTGCTGCCGCCGCTGCCGCTGGCGTCGGCCGGGCCGATGGTGAGCGTGCGTGTGAGCGTGCTAGTGCCAAGTTTGGACGGCGACGTGGGGGGTTTGAAGTTTCTGCCTTTGGTGGGCTGGCGTCGTAACGTCGCAGTCAGTGAAGTGCAGTGGTGAAATGTTGTAAGGCGTTGGCTCGGTGAAATGGAGGCCGTGGAAAGAGCTGGAAGGACAGAGGGAGGGAGGNTATAAATAATTTTCGGGTCCATTTTGCTCGCCGAAAATTTTTTTCATCGAATTTTTAAAGTACACCCTAATTAATTAAATATTGGGCTTGGGCTCAAGAAATTCGTCGAAACCCAGAACGTTGTGGGAAAAAACACCGAGCGGCCGCTCATCTCCGATGAACGGCCGCACTCGTCACTGTTGCATGCCGCGAAATCCGCGACTTCACGGTGGTCAAGACCGACCCTCGTCGAATATAAGGA
>SZWC01003981.1:14832-45565 GCA_023375785.1 Penium margaritaceum | reverse complement strand
CCCCTCTGACCCGGCCCCTCCGTCGGTCGGCCGACGGGGCCGACGGGGCCGACGGGGCCGAGGGGGCCCGCGAGGCCGACGGGCCCCCTCCGAAGGGCCGCTCGGAGGGGCTCAGCAGGGCCCTCCGAGGGCCCCCCTTGAGGAGGGGAGACAGGAGGGAGAGGGGGGGGTGGCGAACGGGGTCGACAGGCCCCCTCAAAGCCCCCCCCCCTTCAGAGGAGGGCTGCGAGGCCCTCCTCGCAGCGGCAGCAGCAGCTGCAGCGGCAGGTGCAGCTGTTGCGGATGCTGCTGCTACTGCTACTTCAGCTGCTGCTGCTGCTGCTGCTGCTGCTCTGCGCAACAGCAGCTGCTGCTGCTCTGCGCAGCAGCAGCTGCTGCTGCTTGCTGCTGCTCATCTGCTGCTGCCCTTTTTTTTTTCTTCTTCTTTCGCTCTGCACGCCGTTGCACGCTGCTGCTGCTGCTGCTGCTGATGCTGCTGCTGCTGTTGCGGCTGCTGCTGCTGCTGCTGCTTCTGCTACTGCTACGTCGCTGCTAGCTGCTGCACGCTGCTGCTTCTGCTCGCTGCTGCTGCTCGCTGCTGCCACGGCTGCAAGCTGCTGCTGCGTCGCTGCTGCTCGTGCACGCTGCCAACGCGTGATGATGCTGCTGCTGCTGCTGCAACTGCTTCTCACCGCCCCTGTGGCGTTCACGTGCAGTCGCTTCGCGCTCCCTCACGCTGCTGCCGGCGTGGCGTCACGTGGCGCGTTCTCTTAGCGTTCCGCCCACTGCTGCTGCTTCTGCTGCTCACACGCCCCCCTGTGCTCTGATACCAAATTGGAAATAATTTTTAAGGGCATGCAGGCCCATGCAAAACAAACATGAGCTCTGTGTGTGAGTGTGACGCAAGACGGCAAGAATTTGGCTAAGTCTGGAACGCTGAATATAATAACAAGGAGAGATTACAAATGAGCCCCTAGCGGACTTATATAGGGGCGCCGGCAGCTAACCGCACCGGGCCCCGTCACCTCTGCTGAACCCAAATGAGTCAACAGGGAGAACACACTGCATACACCACGAGAGCAACAAAGGTGGTCTCCTCGAGGCACCGGAACAGCTCGCCGAGTGCCCGGGTCTCGACCACCGAGAAAATATGAGCAGTGTCAAAACATCTCGGAATCAACGTCCAGACATCACAAACGGCTTTCCGAACGTCGGAAGCCCCACAACAGCCATCGGGTCTCCTCGTCGCACCGGTACAATCAACCGAGTGCGCGGGTCTCAACCCACCGAGAAAACTCTCCTGCCTCCTGACAAGCCCACATGGCTGTCGGAACGCATCGACCGTGTCTCGCCAGCGCTGTCGTAGGTGCTGGAGAAGTCTCGGTGCAGTCCGGAGGCTCGTCGTGTCGTCACGCCCTCCTCTGCCATATACCCCGAATGTGGGTATATCGGTAAACTAGCAGTGTCGGTCGTGACGGGTTGAAGCCACACAAACCAACAAAGGCATGGTAGGAACGTTCTACAAGTTGTCGTGGGGGGAAAGAAAGAAGGCAGAGGCAAGCTAATCAGAAAGCTGCTCTCAAAGAAGACATCGTATCGGGGTTCGACTACTCAGTGTAGGGTAGGACTTCGGAAGCGTCACGCGTTGAACTCAAACGACACCTCCAAACAGAAGACGGATGTGTCCACAAGGGGACATTCTTACGTTGAGGTGGTCGACGCGGGTTACTAGGTGACACTTTAAGTGGGAGAAGATGCGCGGAAGCTTCCTGGCAACACAGCCGCTGACTAGGCGTCAGTGCCTGCCACAGGTTGTACACACAACGGCAAGAGTTTGGCTAGGAGACACAAGTCAGAGTGTTAGAATGCTTCAATAGCATTTGCAGAGAAAAATGACAAATGACGTGTCCACAACATAAATACCTGCCACGGCGCGCGGCAGGTGTCGTTCGCGGCAGTGCAAGGCCTGTCCTAAATCCAGCCCAAAACCACTGTTTTCGCCGTAACTCAGTGCAGACAAGTTAGAAGGCTATGACGTCTAAACCTAAACGTGCAAAATCATAAGTCGGACGCTAGGACTGGTCACATGCATGCATCCGACATCAAACAGTGGACACAAAATGCAAAAACATGCAAATCGGGCCCACAAACAGTCCACCGATAAACTCCTACCTGCTGTAAAAAAACCTGCAGAAGGTCCCGGACAGCATTCAGGACTTTGGGGCAGTAGTCGGTCAACTCCGAGCAGGTGGTCCACCACTAGACAACGCACCAACGCGACCTGGGTCCGCATCAGGGATCTGCACAGGCATGGACACGGCCGGGTGGTCACAGTAAACTATGGAGGTCGACGGGAACGTCACAAATCACAACACTCTCCCATGACCTGATGGTTCGCATGTCCATACGCGTGCAAAACTGAAACGAGTGCAAGAATGAGTGCAGAAACAGTCACGACAAAGACACACCACGCACTCAACCACTCTAAGGCAAGGGAAGAAGCCCAATAGAACGAATGGCCACCACAAACTTCCCGCGAGCCAGTGCCTTCACCAAGAAATCAGCACGTTGCATGTCAGTGCCGACCCATAGGACGGAGATCACGTGTCGCTCCAACAGATAACGCACGAAATGATGCTCAACCGCAATGTGTTTTGTACAAGCATGAAAAACACGAGAGTTCCATGCAATAGCAAGAGCACTATGGTTGTCGCAACGAAGCGCAATGGGAGTCACTGACTAACCCAACTCAAGGAACAGGCACTGCAGCCAGACTGCCTCAGCAACCCCTGCACCCAGAGCAACATACTCTACTTCCGACGAGCTATTTGCAATGCTTGCTTCCAGCTACGCCAAGACATAGTGGTACCACCGAGTAGGAACACGTAGCCGGTGCAATTGCGTCCATCTAGACTCCAGTCCCAGTCCCTGTCGGTGTAGCCGTCAAGAACCACCAAACACTGCCGGTGAAAGCAGAGTCTGAGGTACGGTGTGGAGACCATGTACCGCACCACTCGCACAGCCGGATGAAGGGTCTCTAGCACGTGGAGCCTGCAAAAACTGTGCAAGGAGGTTGACAGCAAAAGCGACGTCAGTGCGTGTGGTAGTGGCTAGGTACATCAATGATCCAATGAGATGGAGGTACAAGGTCACATCCACTTTCTCCCCCAGCTATGTGGGATCGTCCACCTTTAGGGTATCATGCACGTCAGGTGTGAGAGGTGTGGAGGTTGTGGACACTGCGCCAAGGAGACCACTGAAACGCTCCCCCACAACACGTGCGTTTTGGGCCTAATGCAGCAGAAGTGTCTGACATCTACGGTCTTGCATGATCTCCATGGCCAGAAACACCGCTACAAGACCAACATCCTTCATCCTATAGGCAACCTGGAGGACCATCTCGACCTCCTTCTCGGGCTCCATGGAGGAAGATGCGATCAAAAGGTCGTCCACATAGACCAGGATGGCGGTGAACCGCTCAGGCGACCGTCGGATAAAGAGAGAGGGATTTTCCTCACTCTGTACATATCCCGCACGAGGCAGGGTGCCTGTAATCTCTTGGTTCCAACACCGAGGAGACTACTTCAGTTCGTACAGTGACTTGCATAAACGCCAGACCTTGTCACCATCCTCAAAGCCTGGTGGCTGAGCCATGTAAATCTCCTCATACAGGAACGCATTGTTCACATCCATCTGGTGTAGTTCCCAGTCATATTGAGCCACCACACTAAACAGAGCACGAGCTGAGGTCATGCGGCCGACAGGAGCGAAGGTGTCAGTGTAGTTGATGCCTTCTATCTAAGAATACCCCTTGACGACCAAGCGAGCCTTCTGGCGTTCCAATGAGCCATCCAGCTTCACTTTCCTAAAAAAACCCACTTGACCTTAATAGCCTTCCTCCCAGGTGGAAGGTCGACTAGCTCGTAAACTCCATGCTCTCGGATGGCACGAAGCTCATCCTCGCAGGCAGCACGCCAGACATCTACATCCTCTGATGAGAGAGCTTCTCTCGGTGTGCCCAAGTCAGGTACCATCAATGAAGAGCTCTGAGTGGTGAGTGCACAAGCCTCAAAGCTGGGCGTGACGACCACAAGGTCAGCTACTACATCACAAGCAATGTGAAACTCGCGAGTGACCAGATCGTGTTGTACAGGACACGTTGGATGTACCTCTGTGTAATCTGTGCGGACACTCAGGCCTAAGGCCTTTGTGCCAAAATTACCACTCACAACGTTACGAGTGGGGCGCCTAGGTGGGGGACCTGACACTTGCTGGACTCCGAAGACTAGCAGTCGAAGACGACCATCGGGCTCTCGTGAGGAACCAGGACCCGAGGGGCTCACCTCAGGTTCAGAGGTAGGAACGACCACATCTAGTGAGGACAGAGGCAAAGGGGTAGGTGATTAAGTGGAAGGAGATGTTGATGAAATGAAGGGAGGCACAATACTGAGTGTGGCAGTAGGTACAAGAGTAGATGCAGGATCTCTCACAGAGGCAGGACTACTGATGGACATAGGTACATGATCATGGGTGCCTATGGGGTGCGAGGGAACAGGTGTAGAAACAGGCTTATATGGAGAGGTCTCTGGGCCGACAGCTATGATCGTTGGGTCATCAAGAGCCGGAGAGAAAGAAGTGGAGGGGAATCGAACGGACACATCAACCGGACAAGAGGTGCTCATAGGCCCAGAATCCTCCATCCGTCAAGAAGCCTCACATGTAGGAACATGCGTGACGGACATTGACATGATAAAGGTCACGGTAAGTGAGAGACTCGAAGAAGAGCGTGTTGCCGGATTCAACGATACGACGACGAGAGGGGTCCCAAAAACGCCAGGCCTTCAACCGCGGGAAGATGCCCAGAAAGGCACACAAGGGATCCCGCGGGGACACCTTGGACCCCTATTGGCCCTCGGTGTACCACACAGAAACCACGGATCCCTAAACACGAGCGAGATGCGGATCGGCACGGTATAACGTGGTCCGGATGGGGACCTTGCGGTAGGCGGTTCTAGATCCACGTCATGTAGGTGAATCCTTCAAATGCGAAGGACTCCGGAAGACCGCACTCAGACCGCATAGCATGAACCGCATCCTCCATGGTGCGGTTCCAGCGCTCAGAGACATCAATCTGATGAGGAGTAGCGGGAGCGGAGACTTGGTGAAAAACCCTGTGCTCGGCAAAGAAACTGTCCATCTTGCCAAGAAACTCGCCGCCACGATCCAAGCAGAATGTATGTAGTGTGTGGTGGGACTGACGCTCAGCCATCCCCAGCCAGAGGCGAACCGCGAGAGCGGAGTTACTCTTTTGGCGCACGCTGTAGACCCATCGCACCCGGATGAAGTCATCAGTCAAGGTCAGGACGTATCGGTCCCGATCGCACAAAGACTCGACTCGGAGAGGGCCAAGGAGGTCCAAGTGGACCAACTCGAGAGGGCGAAGAGCTTGAGAACTGGAGTTAGGGTAGGTGCATCGATGCATCTTACCCTCCGCGCACAACAGACAATCGGTCTTGGGCGGCTTTTCGAAAGAGGTCACATCAAGACCAAGTGCGGGCTATGTCCGAATGACCTTTGACACAATGTCCAAGCCCACGTGACACATGCAACGATGCAACAATTGCTCGTGCTCAGTACAGAGAACTCCACTGACAAACACACTGGCAAGAGGAGAAGGAGAGCAAGGAGAAGAAGAGATCCAAGGAAAGTGATACAGATCATCAACAATGGAGGCACGAAGAACAATGGTATGAGTATCAACATAGGTCAAATTCGCGGAGTCTACAGTGTGCTCTACAGAGAGTCCCATTAGTGTGCAGGCACGCACAGAAAGCAAGCTAAGCTCAAGGTCAAGCACAAAAACCACCTCGAAAAGATATAGGGGGCAGACGGACCATCGAAACATGCAACCCCAACACCCTAGACCGGCAGTGACTAACCAGAGCCTGTGTGAATGGAGCAAATAGACGAAACATGACCGAGAAGAACAAAGCCACTATGACAACAGGTCATGTGGTGAGTGGCACCAAGATTCGATGATCCAAGTGCCACCAGGATCACGACCGGAGGACATCACTGTGCAGCGGGAAATGGGAAACTCGGCTTAAGACGGGTGCCGAGCAACATGTGAGGAGGTATGACGAAGGGCAAAAAGGTGAGACACATGAATCCAATCCGTATTTTCAGGCCCATCATCATCACATGCCAGTTGTGCCCCCCCCACGCGAGTCATCACGAGCTACGAGAACAGACAAACAAACAGTCTGTGAACCACCCGGCTGTGACGACACACTCACATCTCCCTCAAAACGAAGCACCAGAAGTTGACGGAACTCCGTGATGGTGCGGTCTCATGGGTCCAGGTCGCCACTGTTCCCCGGCGGGGAAGCGGGAATTGCTGCGGGAACTGCTTCATTTGTGGTCGCTGCACGACGAAAGGGTGTGCTACTCAACGCAAACCGTTGTACAAGTGCAGCCTGAAGACTGCGAGTGATCCGCGTCCAGTCAAGTGGCTGCTGGTACACGGTGTATCGATGAGCGCCTCCACAGTTGTAGCAGTGAATAGTATGTCCACTGCTACCGCTCGGTGATTGCTCCTGCTGCGACTGTTGTTAGCCCGAACCGCGCCTCTTTTTCCCGTTCTTCCCCAATGCTGTTACCGCCACACCCTACATCTCAGTCGGGGTAATCAAGGTGGAAGGAGAAGAGGAGGATGTGCCAAAGGATGGAGGAGTGGATTGCAAGAGGGACGTCGGTGGCCACACGATGACCGCTGCAGCAAGAGGACTCTCCTGATGGGCCACGGCTACCTCCCGGGCAGAAGTCACCTGGAGGAAAAGGTGATGTGCCCAAGAAAGAAGCTAAAGGGAGGTGGAGAAGGGCTCGAGTACAGTGTCGATATACCTCAAGAAAATGTCTATATGCTCAAGATGAAATCTGATCTGAGCGCGATCTGCAACTTTGTACAGACTGTGATAGAAGGGCCATACCCCCATTGAAGTGGCCCAGACCAGGAAAAGAATCTCCCAGCAGTCAAAGCCGTCCTCGTTCATACATCGTGGGGACGGTGTCTCGAATTCCTTGGGTTGCCGCTCCGTAGGGAGAGCAACCACAGGCTGAGAAGGACGAGGGATGGAGAAGACGTCGGGACGAGGAAAGTCACCGAGGTAGCAATCAGGCGAGGATCGGATCTCTGGGAAAGGGGAGCCAGATGTCTATGGGGGCCGAGAACTCGTCTGAAGCTGGCAGAGACACTCCTGAAGCACGTGAATCTCTCTCTCGTGAGCGTCATCCTCCATACTTGGCATGTCAGGGTCCTCATCCCAAGGATCAAGAGGCGGCGGGTTGTGTCCTGCTCCTTTCATTGGTGCAGGTGCTGACTGTTGTGCAGAAGGAATGGCGCCACCGACTCCCTCCGAGGTCTGCTCTGGGACCGTGGACTGACCACAAAGAAGCTCAGTGAGCGTACGGATGGCGTCAGTCTGTTGCTGCTACAAACGACGCATCTCATTCTTCTGACTCCGCAAGTCCTCAATAGCCTGTGAGTGTGGACTCATGACTCCTGAGGAGAAGGAAGAGGGATCTAGTGGTCCTTTGCACTTGTCACCGGCTGGAGCCATGTCAGCGCTCAATATGGGCCAGGATGTCAAACTGGTCGAACTGCAGAACCGCCAAGGTTTCTTGAATAGTTGAGGTTGGCAATTTTTGACTTTCCGACCCAAAATTTTGACTAAAGCAAGTTCTGACATCAGAAGGGGTTTGCTGATGTCAGCATAGATCTAATGAAGTCAGCAAGGGAAAAATGCAAACGTCGACATGGCTTTCTTATAGCCCTTGCAATTGTTGTCCCGCTGCACAAGGGACAGCTACTCCGTGGCAAACATGCGGAGGCTGCGCAAAAGCTCCATAGTAGCTTCTGTGTGGCTGTTGTTGTGTCTACGCCTGAAGTAGAATCCATGCAGCTGCTTGCGCAGCTATGGTAGCAGCTACACACTACCATAGCGCTGTGCTGCAGCACTGCTGCGCGCTGCTGCTGCTACACGCTACTGCTGCTGCTGCATGTTACTTCTACGCTGCTCACTGCTCATCGACCGTTGCTCGATGCTTCCTGCTGCTACTGCTGCTATCCGTTGCCGCTTGCTGTAGCTGTCGCGTGCTGCTGCTGCTGCTGGTGCCAATGCCAGTAGCTGCTAGTGGCTGCCCCTGCTATTGCTGCTGCTAGCGGCTGCTACTGTTGCATTCTCACGTGCTGAAGGCGGATGACGTCAGTGGTAGTCGGGTGACGTCGACAGGTCCCAACGAATATGCTGCAACGGTGATGCTCACTGCTGTTGCTTTGTTGTGTCTCTCCTGCGCAGCTCAACGAGAGTTCTCTCACCGCTTTGATACCATGAGAAGATGTGTGGAAGCTTCCTAGCAACACAGTCGTTAACTAGGCGTCAGTGCCTGGTCAGACGGTCACACAGTCACAGGTCGTTCACACAACGGTAAGAGTCTGGCTAGGAGACACAAGTCAGAGTGTCAGAATGCTTCAATAGCATTTGCAGAGAGAAGTGACAAATGACAGGTCCACAGCATAAATAAATGCCGCGGCGCACGGCGGGTGTCGCACGCGGCGGTGCAAGGTCTGTCCTAAAACCGGCCCATGATCACTATTTTGGCCGTAACTCAGCGCAGACAAGTCAGAACTCTACGTCGTCTAAACCTAAACATGCCAAATCACAAGCTAGACACTAGGACTGTCACACGCATGCATCCGGCATCAAATGGTGGTCACACAATGCAAAAACATGCAAAACATACACCGGCATGGACACGGCCGAGTGGTCACAGTAAACTGTACAGGTCGACGAGAACGTCACAAATCGCAATAGAGTGATGGTTCGTTGACCGAACCATTACTCAAAAGCCATGGCATTGCAAGGGAGCTGGCTTTGACAGACGTGATTCCAGTCCCATGGCTTGCAAGATATGGTCTTGAAGGAGAAGAGTCGAGACTGGCCGGACTCTGAGGGCAGGGTATGGACATCGATGGAAAGACGCGGTTCAAACTGTGTCCACCAAGTCAATCAATGTAGTCATGGGATAGAGGGCTTATGATAGTTGAGTGAAGAAAGTCAAAGGGGAGGGAGGCCAATTCTACCTTGAGCATAATGAAGATTGGGGAATGTGGTAGCTTCAAGGCCAACAGTGGGCTGAGCATGAATGAAGTTGTAAATGGCAGCGGTGTACAGATGACATAGAAATTGATGCAAAATAAGAGAGTGGTCGAGAGATAGTGACCTTACAACATGGAAAATAGCAGTGGCAACCGAAGGGGAAGGAGAGAAAAAGAGGACACAAGACAAACTGTCGCAATAACCACTCAAAATAACAACATGACTAGATGTCTCAAGAGTAACTATGCCAACACCATGACTGGAAAGAAAGTCCATATCTTGATTATCAAGAGTGGTAGCGGAAAGCAAGATGAACTCAAGATCGGAGAACAAAAAACACATTATGGAAGAAAAGGTCCCTACCAGGACCGAGTATGTAATGCCCACATCCCCCACTGCCAATAACTGTCTTTAGCCAGTCTGTAAAAATCGGACAGACCCGCATGGTCCAAGAAAGACAAAGGTATGGCACAAGGTCATGCCGTGGATGGCACCAATGATCATGAAGCCACCAGAGACACGACTACATGGGAGACCACGCATGAAAGCATGAGTGCCATTGGAAGGATCTAATGACGGGGGCTGACCAAGCATGGCAGGCAATATGGCAATGACACCATTTTCCAAGGCTCAATCCATGGAGCGTCATCGAACACAGATTAATGGACAGCCACCAACAACGGACCACGGAGGGCTCCATCTGACTGACACACAAGGGAGAACAAATGACTAACAACCCTCTCACCTCCCCCATAAACAAGACGAAAAATTCAAAGAGGGTCCCCTCCCTGTCACAACGCTCGTCAAAACATGCACCAGCATGGCGGTCACCATCACGACGGTCACCATTGCAAGGGCATGACCATTGTATGCGGTAGTCAGACCGGGACACGACAGGGACCTGAACCAGGTAGGCCAGCCCTTACTACAAGGTTCTTGAAATGTAGAGACGGTGTTGTTAACATGGTCGATGCTGGAGCTGAAGCAGGAGGAGAGGGCGGCTGTCAAACCAGAAGACGTGCCAATGCAAGCCCAACTGGCACGCATGGAGGAGACCAATGGGGCATTGATATCTGGATGCAGGCACTGGGGCGCTAAGCGACCATAGTGCTGAAAAGTACAGCCAGTGATGGTGTCATATTTCAAGGCAAAAAACGGGTCAATGGTAGCATCCACCTTACCTTGGCCTTCACCCCAACCCCGACCCCGACCTTGACCACGACCTGCACAATGGTTGGCATTTTTATTGGTAAATGCAATTAACAAGAGGTGGTGAAGAAAGAAATGGTATCGTTGGTGCTAAGGCATTGGAGGTGATGGTCGGGATTGTAGTGACAACTATCATAGCTGAAAAATGAAGATGCTTGTCTTGGGTTTGACCCTACCAAGACATGGGGAGCGCAGTTGCAAACTCTTGCAATGTGTCAATGCCGAGGGGTCCATTGGCAGGGACAGGCTTGACAGCAAGACGCTCACTGTCAGCGGCGTTGACATGTAGGAAGAGGCCAGATAGCTCAGAAATGAGGCCAATGACAATGGAAACACAAACATAGAGTTGGTGAGGGGCTGCCTTCCCAAGCTCTCCAAAAAGCTGGGGACTGCAATAATGATTATGCATGAAAAAATAACGCGCCCATTTGCTTTGGTTGAATTCCAATGAGAGAGCAGTATATCACTCTTCTGCAGCAGCAGTAGAGTGTGAGAGTACGCGCATCAACATGATCAGCGGGAGTGCATTAAGAAATATCACCATTGTATGAACCAATCCCATGAGCAAGATCATTAGGGCCTATTGTGTTGAGATCACAAAAATTACCAGTCGCTTTACTGGGCTCCAGTGTAAAGGATCTGGGAGCAAAAGGGTTTGGACAGAAGTAATTCAGCCACACTAGTTCCATCTATGCTTATAAGATAAAAAAACAGTATTTCCCATAAAAAAAAGGTTTTCCGATGGAGTGTGGTACTCGAATTCCCTTTGATGGTGGAGCGGGAGACGTGTGTAATCAACAGCAGCATCACTCATAATTGTGTTGTAGCAATACTTGTAATTGTTTAGGATGTGCAGGGAGTTTGTTTGTGTAATGTGCTACTGTGCTAGAAGAGGCAGAAGCAACTACAACTATCGTGGTAGAGGCGACAAGAATAAGACCAGGAGTTGCAAGAAGTTGCTGCATGATGATTTTGGTGAAAGCAGTGGAAAGCTGAGCCTTGTTTTTGTTGCATCAAGGAGGAGGCACAAGGCCCTGTTGCATCAACCCCCATCAAAGATTCAGTTGATGCACGCCTGGCCTTGTGTGTTGTTGCGGAGGAGGCAGTAGGAGGTTGTCGACAATTATTAGAAGAAGTAGTGCTTTTGGGGGTAAAAGCTACGGAGTGCGCGATGGGAGGCAAAGTGTTGTCGGATGTCGTGTGGGGATGTCAATCAGCCTCGCGCTCCTCCTCCCAGGGAAACCCTTTGTTGCCCTTACCAGAATAACCGGGGTCTTCAGCGGGAATTTGGATCGAACTTCAAGAGGTACGCATTGATGGCAGTATCCCCCTCCTCAATGAGGGGGAGGGGAATTAATCATTCATAATACTTTATCCTTCTGTAAGGATTCCTGCTCAAATACAAAAGGAGCAACTGGCAAAATCTACAGTGGCCATTCTCACCTCAGCTCTTACTCCTTCTGCTGCTAGAAATGGAGTCAGTGTAGGTCTAAGTTTACCGCTCTAGTCTCTATTGCTGCTGCTTCTGTTGCTCCTGATGATAAAATTCCTACTGTTGAAGGTGCCAGAAGCGGAGAGCGTATCCTGTTGCAGAAATGGTTACTATAGATCATGTTTCATCTATAGTTGTTGTTATGTACCAAAGAGTCGCGCCTACTACTGCAGCCGATACTCTCACTGTTATTGCTGCTAAAACGTGTGGACGGAAGTGAGCAACCTCCATTGCAAGAAGGCTAGGGAGAATGTGGGGAAGTGAAATTGGTGAGTAGGTGGAGAGAAGGCTCCGTATGTGCACTACTATGTGGGGTGCCACCAGCAAAGCACAATCGTTTCTGTCAGTGCACATGCTACTACATACTGTGCAAGGGACAGAGAGCTGAACCTGCTGCTATAGAAGCTGCCAGCGTTGTCACTCTTATTGTCACTGTTGAAGCTTATGCTGGTGCTTTCACTGAAAACTGTGCAAGTGGCAAAGAGCCTAACATGCTGATGTAGGCACTGTCACCTATAGATCTTCTATTGTAGGTGCAACTGCATTGGTTTTTGCTGCGGATTTCATTACGATTGTTCAAGTGGCACATAGCCTAACCTGCTGCTACAACAAGACAGATGAAGAGGTGGAAATTTTGTAGGTATCACATACATGTAAAGAATGATTCCAATGCTGGTTGTACTGGCGGGGTACCACAAAAAAAAAAAAAACAAATCATTTGCTACCTCTACGGTTGCTAGTGCATAATGTGCATGCATCAAAGAGCCTAGCCTATCTCTGCATGTGTCACCAGAGCTACTTTCGTTGCAGTAACAGATGCTCCTTTTGCTCGTTCTTTGGCCATACATTGTCCACGCGGTAGAGAGATTAGCATACATCTGGTCTGAATTTACCCTGAATCATACACTCCCAAACATGTGTACGAATAAGTATCCCATACAAAGTAGAAATAGAAGAGTTTCCTTTTTTACTTCATCAAATGCTAGGTAGTTCCTTAGATTGCAAGAGATGTGTACACATGAAATGGTGAAGTCTTGTAGAACCTTCTGTCACGCATCAGATATAAGAGGAGGCTTCTTGTAAGCACAATTCAATTATATGTACATCATATTTTACTTTCAAATATGAAACATTCCAAATTTGAGTGATGTAACATATTTCATACGATGAATGTTACAATGATAGTAACTGAGAAAAACATGGTGTCAAAACTAGAAGAACCGTATGGATGACATCACTGTAAGAAGATATCTCCGTTGATAAATACTTTCTTAGAAATGAACTTTAATTTACATGAAACAGAGGCATGTGGCACATTCGTCCAATATGAGCATAACATCTCTTGCTTCAGGCTTTTGTATGTAGCAGCTAGTTTCAATGACATATCACGGACTAATTTTACAAAAATGAATCTTATGTTCTTTATGTAAAAATCCACGTGGTTAGCCGAGAATCATGTATCGTAGTTGGTTAGTATATCCCTTGAGACATTGTTTAGCAGACGACCCGCTCAAGAATATTGTGAGGCATCTAAAGACCTACTGATGTTTTAACTTAGTCCATGGAGAAGGCACAATCATCAGCTGGATGTCAACGACCAGATCATTGAATTATGCGCATAAGCTCTTCGTAACCAGCATATTTTTGCAACCATCCGTTGATAATCGATCCATAACCTGAATTTTGGTTCCGTGATATGTTGTTTTGCAAATGCTACAATCATTAATCACATGGCATGAGTTCCATGCATGATTTTTGTTCCAAAAATTGATCCTGTATGGGTTCGAGAAAAAATAATAACATTTGCACACATTTTTAAGGGCATTACTTGCATATCACACGAGGTTTTTTGGATTATGAGTCCAATGACTAATCCGATTATAAAAAATGAGACAATGGTTTTGCCATGATGAACAAATGTCCCTTATGGTTACTAGCTTCATGGAAGGTGACAGGGTGTATGGCTAAGACGCACAATCTCATAGGATTTATCAATCTTGTTAGTGGTGCTGGCCTGTAATGGAAAAGCAAGAAAAATATTTGCATTGCTCACAGATCGAGGAAAGCAGAGCATGTTGCATTAGGTACAAGTACATGTGAAGCTATCCAGCCTTTCACATGATGTGATACGCGTGTTATTTTGTTATCACTTCAATGCATACCATTTTGAAAACCGTAGCACTGAATCAAATTTGGAGCATGATTGGAAACACCACTCACATACAAAGCATGTCGTTGTGCAACATCACTTTGCACATGAGCACATTTAGACCAATGATGACTAAGTATTCTAAGTGGATTTGTGATTCCATCGTCCTAATTCTTGAAAAAGGTGCTCAAAAGTGCTCCTCAGAGATGTCGTGCTAACCTTACCAAACCTTCTCGGCAATGTTTCTCTCTGAAAAAATTGGACTTATGATCTCATCTAGATTGCACTTGTGGAGCACCTATGGCCTTGACTTTGTCTCAAGCTCATTTGTGTTGAAACTTGAAAACATGCAACCAGCTAATCTAACAGGTGTCATTGAAGGATACTTACCATTAGGCATCCTCTTACGTGATCTTATTTCCAAATGTTATTTCCTTTGCTATCTTCTACCAATAAATTGCTAGTCTTTTGTCGTATATAATATCCACTACCCTTCCCCCTTCGAGCGAGGACCACAATCATGGAACCTCACATGGAGAGGGGGGAAAGGGAGGCGGTTGAAACTTCCATGCAGGCCGCCAAGCATTGAAAAAATGTTCTGATGTGTTCCTCCCTCTTTCCATTGTCATATGAAATCCCTCGATTGTGAAATCTGTGATTGTGAGATGTCACATCACCCTTTTGGAAAAGAAACATTGTGATGCATTTCACTTAGCGAGCATGGAATGAGATGTATGATTAGTGAAAACTGATGCAATGTGTGAAGTTTCATGTTGAATATTGGCTAGGGAAGTATCACACTTGCAGTCCCGTGGGAATGTGGACAAAGAACACTAGAAATTGATGGTGTTTGAATTTTCCAAGCAGATGGAGCAGGTTTGTGAGTGAATTGAATGAATTTGTGCACAAACTATACAATCTCCAAATTGATAAAGGTAAATAGAATACAAAGATGCAGGTTAAATCATAAACTTCAATTACTAGTCGATGGTCTCTTACATGAATTTCAAAATTGTACACCTTAGCTATGGAGGTTTGTGGAGTTGCGTGCTTGTTTGCGTAATGGATTCAATTGGAATCCTTGGCCAATTTTGCCAAAACAGCCGTGCTGCCATCTCGTTTTACTGCGCACAGAGCAGGGCCCCTTGCTCAAGCCACGTTATGCCGACCACGATCTACGTTAATTCTCCCTATGAATGAGCGGCCCTTGACACCCGCAAGTCAGACTTGCACCTTTGCGCTCGTATGCCAATGTAATGGATTTTTACGAAATCCTTGGCCAACAAGGCCAAAACCGCGGTGCTTTGCAACTATGACCTTTAAGCCACCCCGTCCAACCACCCACTGGTCACGGACCCTTGCTCTAGGCAAGTGGCGCCGGCCACATACTACAATTTCACATAGCGGCCCTCTCATATACTGATGGAAAAGTAGACAAGGAATTTGCATTGAGTAGAATGCGAATCTAAGTGTTTATTGTCATGATGCCTGTGATGAATGGTCTTGCGATTCTTGCAATAATTGTTCATGGATTTGAGTGGGAGCACAAGGAAGCAACCAAATGAGGATGCTCGTTCTCACAGCGTGGTCAAGACAAATGGAAAGACACTGTCCTTATTCCCAAAGACTTTCCATATGTCAGTTTTTCCTCTCCTATACCTCCATTTTAGGCCTAAATTCTCATCAATTAACCAAAAATGGCTACAAAGATTTCTTACATCTTCCGTTCAAACCTCATGAATGCTACATGAGGAGATTGGCCACAAATATGTCAGTGTTGTTGAATTTGTTTTGAAATATATGGACCATTTTTTGGGCTTCTCCACGAAGAACCATGGCTCTTGACTCAAAATTTGAGAATTAAAAACATAATTTGGCCATTAGTTTTACTAAGGAATCTCTTAAAGTGTTTCGAGACATACCGTACTGACTTTGACTTTCGTCCAAAATAATTATTTCAATTCGCCCATGTGTGCCCTAAACAACTTTCCACCGTATGGGAGGAACACCTTTGAAACTCAATCTCGACAAATGTATTCCACCTATTGTTTTTCAATTAAATGCCTTCTTAAAATTCCGGTTCAATGACTCATTCACTACCTCGAAAGTGGTCACCACGCCCATAGACGTGCAAGGTTCATTTCTTTTGGCATAACCGACTCAGCAGCAGCATGATAGTTGCTTGTTGTTCGGGCTCAAAAGGTGGGACACGACGATGTACGCCCTCAAGGACATAAACAATGGGTGAAAGTCAGTTCTCCTCATTTTATGAAAGGGGATAGGAGACCATGCCCAAAATTCAAGACGGCCTGTTTTTGGGTGAAAGTAAGTACCACTAAATTCGTATTGAGAATTTGAGTGAAAGTAAGAATCATTACGGTAATAAGGAAATTAGATGAAGAAAGTACTGGAAAGGTGCATTTAATTTCAAGTATGAAACAGCGTACTTTTTGTGTTTCATAAAACCTATTTTCTGGACGTGCAATTTCAATGGATTCGTATTGAGAAAATCCATGCCACACATTTTAATTGTTCTTTCAGTCATTGACGACGTAGCCAAAGGATTTCTTGTACTGGAATACTTCACTTGTCATGTGTTGAAGGATTTATGAGAAATATTTATTTTTTTTCAACATTAAAATGATGACATCAAAAGATATCACGAAGAAAGGTAAACATTTTGTTGCATGCAAAGTTTTCATGCAAAGAAACAAAAGATACATCCGAACCTAGAGTTCTTTTCACGTGTGATTTAGCTTATATTTTTTAATTCCTAGAATGTTCTAGCTTGGTCTTTGGCTTTAGTTTAGGATAAAATAGTGCAAGAAAAGGGTTAACTGTTTTCTTGGCATGGATGGACCCACATACCGTACAGATTCTTACTTTCACTCAAATTCTCAAGTGGAATTTAGTGTTGAAGTTCGTTGGCCACACACATCTCTATGCCCTCTTGTCGTCTCCTCCATGCACACACATGTACAGATTAATTGACATGGCATCACCTGGGAAGACGTCAAGCAAGCCTCTCATGGTTGGCGTTGGGGCGACTTGACCCAAGTGCTTCACCCAGGAGTGCCCTATGGCTCATGTATGGCTATGACTTAATTCCTTGTCTCATGTGGGAGATGCTAGGGCCCGCACATTCTCACTGCCATGCTCTGCATCATGTTTGCTTGCCTTGAGTGTTTTCTGGGGGAGCTGCATTTCCCCGGTGTTGATCCTTGGGGGGCCACCATGCCGGGTTCACCCGAGCTTTGGTGAGTAGCCGTCATTTGGTTTTATGCCGAACGGTCGAGCTCGACCCCCGGATGGCGGTGTGTGCTCGCTTGGGTGTGTTGTGAGTGACGAGAGCACGCTCACCGGTTGCTAAGTCTCGCTCGCTCACCCTCACTCACTTGTCTTGGATTTTTCCTAAGCTATGAAGGCAAGTGTTTCCCGCATCCATGGCATACTATGTGCTTCCCGTGCATTACTGCTTTCTCACACACGTGTACCCTAGGAAGTTGCCTGGTAACTACTGGTATCAGAGCAAGTGAGGATGCTTTCCCACCGCTCATCGATCCTGGTCCCTTGTCTCGGTGCAACACACACACCGGCGGCTCCTTTTGGCCCGCTCAACCCCACCTCAACAGCGTCTCTTTGTTGCGTGCCACTCTTCGGCACAGAGCAGCAGTATCGCGAAGTGCTATGGTGCTCACTCGAGCTTCTCCCGCAGTAGCTCCATGATGCCATCATCCACACCCGCGGACGACACCTTATGATTTGCCTCCTCTTCACTTACTCTACTGCTCTCTGGTAGTCCAGAGAACTCTAGGCCACTCTCGGCCGCCCTCGACAGCTCGCAACTGCACTCAACTGCTCTCTCGGCTACTCTCTACACACGGCAGTTCTCTCGACTGCCCTCAGCTGCACTCAGCTGCTCTAGGCCCTCGGCTGCTCTTGCGGCTGCTCTAAACTGTTCTCTGCCTTCTGTCGCTCCCAGCTGCCCTCGACTGCCCCTTGTAGCTGCTCTCTACTCGCGGCTACTCTCTTAGCTGCCCTCGGCTTCTCTCGGCTGCTCTCAACTGTCCTTGGTCTGACCTGCTCCCCACAACTTCTACCTGTTGTCCTCAGGAGCAACCGCACACTCAGGTCTCCTTACAGTCATCCCAAGTAATCACACTGGATTCGCCGCCTCTTGACGGGCCTCCAGACGAGGAGCTTGACTCTCCTCGAATGGCTGTGTGCTACGTCGACCACGGGTGGGAGGACCCTCGTCTCTTTGACCCTCCTTCGTCCCCCGAAAACAACACATCCCTATGGTACGGCATGCTTGATCCCTCCTATTGGCGCGAGGAGCTGGCTGAACTGGACAAGATACAAGCGGCTGCACGTGAGGAGGAAGTCAGCCGACAGGTGTACACGGCCGATGACCTGCCTTCGTCACCGCCCCGTCCCTCAACCATGCAACCACCTACAGCTTCACAGTCATCCAACGCGGCATCTACCTCCAACACCACGTCAGTTCCGTCTTCTACCCCAGCTTCATCTGCTGAGCCGGCTCCAACTCCTGAAGTCCCTGGTCTGATTCCTGTTCTGCCATTCCACACTGACTCCATTGGCCTGGCGGGCGCCATTCTAGACGCAGCTGCAAGAGCTGCAGCAACCTTTGCCGCCACTGCTCGTGCGTGTAGGACTCCCATCCAAACCGCAGTAGGCTGTGCAGCCTAAGCGTACGCACACACAACAGCTTCTCTCCTGCTGCTTGATGTCACAGCTGCCAACATTGCCACACAGTTCACTGCAACTACGGCCTCTGTCGCCACTACCGCATCATCCATTGCCAACTCCACTATAGCTGTCGTCGCCTACATCCGCGCCTCTACTGCATCTGAATCCCTTACCTCCACCTGTGCTCCACGGGAGCTGACACCACACGTCACCACAAGGGTCCTGGTTGCATCAGCATCACCAGCAGTGGCTGGGGCCACCGTCACTGGCCTCCTCTACCTCACCATGGCAGTTGCAGGATGGGTCGCAGTTCTCTTCTCCTCAGCTGCAGCAGTGGTGGCTCCTCCCTTTGCCCAACTTCCCCGCCACTCATTTGGTGAGCATCCTCTACACTATGTACCCTGCACTGCACGTTCCCGCATCACTCTCCTCTCCCTGCTTGCTCACTCTCACCATGCCAGGACCAGAGGAAACAATAGAGGCTCTTCAAGCTGCCCTTCGTCAGGCACAGGCGGCACGACGCAAAGCTGAGGATTAACTGCACCGGAACAGCAAGGCACAGCATGAGTTAGCCGCCATAGTAATGACCCTAGTCACAAAACGTCTACGGACTGTACCTGTCCTTGCTGCTGCCCTTCCTGCTGATGACACTACATTTGCTGACTCGTCTGTACCTCCCAGTGGTGGTGTCCCCAACTCCTCTTCGCCCGCTCTCTCAGCAACTGCTTTAGCTCGGGTACTCCTACCCGCACGGCAGAAGGACTTCAAAACTCCACCACCACAGTTTACATCCAAACTCACCTTCACCTCCTGGGAAACGCGCTTCAGTGCGTGGGCCCAAGGGGAACTACTGTGGGAGTACTACTCCCCCCCAAAGGCACCGTTTGTTCCACAGCCAACGGAGGCGGCTCGTGCGGTCCGCACCCTCATCATTGCTGGACCCGAGAGCCTCCTTAATGACATTGGTACGTACAATGCAGACCCGATCCGAGGCACACCTGCTGACCCCATTGGTGCATACTCTCTCATTCATCATCACAAGATAGTCACTGGACATGCAGCCCAGAGTGCTCTTACTGTGCAATTTAACACCTTGCAGATGCGGGCTGATGAGACTGTCGACGAGTACTGGGCGAGGAGTTTGTGCTGACTGCGCGACCTGGGCAAGGCCGCTCCTGGGCCTCTGTCCGCCTGCTTGTCCATTGTTGCCGGGCTGATTCCTGAGCTCTCGGATCTTTACTTGCACGTCTCCCAGGCAGAGCTTGAGGGCCTTGCCTCCGCACCACTCCCTGCGGACACACCCCCAGGGATTGTACCTCTCTATGACTTCACTTCCTCCCGCCTTACTGATTGGTGGAACAGCTTGTAGAACAAGCGGATGCATCATGCTACGCTCGCTATAGTAACCACCTCCTCGTCCTCTTTTGTAGCAGCCACTACCTCATCCTCGGCCTCCGCTTCCCCTGTCACGGCTCACTCCACACAGGCGACTTCTCGCAGTGGCGGTGGTGGCCCGAACCGTGGCCGTGGCCGTGGTACTAGGAAAGGGCATGGGGGTGGCCGGGATGGTAAGTCCTTCTCCGGCTCCACCACCAGCACAGATGTCACCTGTTGGAACTCCGGCGCTACCGGGCACTCTGCGTCCAAGTGTCCGGCCCCCCGTGCTGATTCTCGTCTGGCCTCCTCTATGCGTGCGCATCGGGCACGCACCGGGGTCACCTCCTCTCCCGCAGTTGCGGTAGTGACAGCTACCTCTCCTTCTTCTTCTTCTTCAGCCTCAGCCCTCGCCACCACATCTACCCCGCTTCAACCATCTCCTTCACCTCCCAGTCTTTGGGATTGGATTCCTTCCCCCGGCGGTCCTCCCTCCTACGGTCCTCTATCCTCACACTACTCTGTACCCTCCTGGACGCGTGAAAAGTGCCACCTATCAGACCGCTCCTCCGACCGTTCCTCTGACCGCTCCTCTAACCGTCGTGATGAGGAGCGTGTCCTTGAGCGGCACCTCGCTGAACTTCTTCACCTTTGCTCTCAGGGAGGTGAGAGTGTGAGTGGCCAGTGTTGTGTTTCTGTCTCTGATTCTCACACCACTCTCCGAGGTGCGGCGTCTGGTGGCGTGCAAGGGGACCTTCCTGATGCTTGTGACTGGATTGAAGATTGGCATTGACACACGTTCCCCACTCGTCTTGGTGCATCCTCTTCTCTGTCTCTTCGTGGCACTGTAGTCGTCTTTCTTGTTCTTCCTACCACTCATGTGGCCCCTGGCCTCTGGATCATTGATTCTGGGGCCACTCATCACATGACCTCGTGTCGCTCCTCTTTTGTCTCCCTCGGACCCGTTGGCTCTATTCGCTTTGTCCGCACTGGCTCCTGCCAGCTTCTCCCCGATCATGGCGTTGGTGTCGTTCGGTTCGATGAAAGTGGCGGCACAGTCTATCTTCCTGACGTGATGTATGTCCCTGACCTTGAGGTCAGCTTGCTCTCTGTGACCACACTTGACGATCAAGCCATGGACTTTTCATCCAGCCGCAGCCTTACCTCGATATGTCTCTCCTCGTCTGGCCGTGTTGTTCTGCGTGGAGTGCATTGTGATCTCCTGTTTCGCATGCCATTTTCCCTTCCATCCTCTTCCGCTGCCTCTGCTCTTGTTCATGTGACGCCCTCCTTGTCACCTGCCCATGTTGACCTCTTGCATCGTCGGCTTTGTCAAATTCAAACTGCTGCCATCCAGCGTCTCCTTCACCTTCAGGCTGTTGTGTGCCTCGACCCGGCCACCTTTGCCCCTTCTTACTCCTCGAGTTGTCTGGACTGGGCCACTGGCAAGATGCACCATTCTCCATTCTCCACCTCCGAGTGCCGTTTCTCTCACTCCCTTGACCTTGTTCATGCTGACGTGATGGGTCCTTTTCCCCATGCCTTTCTTGGTGGTCTCGGTCGCTACGCTCTGTGCTTGACTGATGGCTTCTCCCGGTATCGCTGGGTCTCTGCTCTCCGTCACAAAAGTGAGGTCACTGCCGTCCTTGAAGCATGGCTCCCTCAGGCCGAGCGTGCGTGTCTTTGCTTCCTGCGTGTTTCCGTAGTGATAGGGGAGGTGAGTTCTTTGGTCCCATCTCCCGCTTTCTTGAGTCTCGTGGTGTCCGCCTTGAATGCATGGCTCCCTACACCCCATAACGGAATGGTGTGTCTGAGCGCTAGAATCCCATCCTTGCTGATGGCGTGCGCGTACTTCTTTCTACCTCAGGTAAATCCCCCTTGTTCGCCTTCAAGGCCATGTCCTACATGACGTGGGTTTGGAACAGGGTTCCTCGTGGTTCTCTTCCCCACACGATCACTCCTTTCAAACGCTGGACAGGTCGGTGCACCGACCTTCGCCTTGCCCGTGTGTGGGGGTGTCTTGCTTCTGTCTGGCTCCCAGTCGACCAACGGGATGGCAAACTGTCCACTCGTGGTCGCCTGTGTGTCTTCCTTTGTGTCTCTTCCTTCTCCAAAGCTTGGCCCTTCTGGAACCCCTCCCGCAGTTGCGTCATTGAGTCCCGTGATCCACTATTCTTTGAGCACTTGTTTGAGCGAGACGTACCTCACTTTGCCGGGTCCCTCTCTCTGCCCTCTCAGGATGGGGGTGGTCCTTCCCTATCTGGGGTCTCTTCTCTCCCCTCCGTTTGTCCCTCGGTTTCCTCCTTGCCCAGTACTGAGTCGTCAGCGTCTCATGTCCCACGGGTCTCTCCCTCGTCATCTATCTCTCCACCCTCTGGTCCCTTCGTGCCCTCTTCCGCTGCGCCATTCTCACCGCCAGCGTCTCCTCCGCATTCTGCTCCCTCTGCCTCCTCTCCATCTCCTGTCGTTGCTCTGCACCCAGCCTCTCGTGCCGCTGTTGTGCACCCTGCCTCTCCAGCTGCTGTTGTGCAACCAGCCTCTCCTGCTGCACACCCCGCCTCTCTTATTCCCTCTCCAGTGCAATCCACCACTGCACGGTCTGTTCCCCCTGTCTCACCCTACACACGTGGAGGTCGTCTCCGTGCTCTCCCCTCCCAGTCTCAGCCTGTCGTTTCTGGTGACCCTGGTCTTCGTGCTCTTGGTTTCGTGACCTCTGGCCTGTCTGCTGCTGTCTTCGACATTAACCCCAGCACTTGCCTTGGCTACTTTCTTGTTGAACAGGAGTTCCACTCCACTCTCTCATCATCCGTTGCTGGGTATGTTGGCTCGTGCTTCGTTGCTGCCGGTCTCTCTCCTCTTCCACCTAAACCCTTGATTGTGCAAGCAGCGCGTACAACCACTGACTCGTCTCTATGGGAGTAGGACATGAAGGCTGAGCTTGATGCACTGTCAGAGCACAATGTGTACGAGCTGGTGGATCTACCCCCATGCCGCAATGCTGTCTCGGCCAAGTGGGTGTATCGTCGCAAACAAAACCCAGAAAACACCGTGGAACGGTACAAAGCACGTCTCATGGCAAAGGGGTTCTCCCAGATCCCTGACGTGGACTTTGACGAGACGTTCGCACCAGTTGGCCGCTATACATCTGCCAGAGCATTGCTCAGCCTAGTCGCCCAAAATGACTGGGAGCTGGAGCTAATGGATGTCAACAATGCCTTCTTGCATGGCAAGTTGGATGAGGAAATCTACATGGTGCAGCCGTCCAGTTTCTCGGATGGGACGAACCATGTGTGGCGGCTGCGCAAGACCCTCTATGGGCTCAAGCAGTTCCCACGCTGCTGGAACCAAGAGATCACGGCAACCCTGGAGATAGGGGGCTTTAGGAGGAATCCAGTGGACCCTGCTCTATTTCTTAGTCCCCCTTTCAAACCGTTGGTTGCCATTCTGGTCTATGTTGATGATCTTCTCATTGCATCTCCTGAAACCTCCGCGGTCTCTGCTGCGAAGTCTCTTCTACCAGCAGCCTACAAGATGAAAGATTTGGGTCCGGACCGTGTCTTCTTGGGCATGGAGCTCGACCGGGGCCGCGCACGCCACACTCTGCACGTGCACCGGGCTACATACATCCGCAGTCTCGGGGAGCGCTTCAGTCCACTCCTCACTGCCATTCCCACTGCTTCTATACCCATGACCCCCGCGGGACAGACACTACTGAAATGCTCGGACCTCTCAAAGTTGGGGGAGACAGTGAATGTGATTGACTACCTTCGAGTCATTGGCTCACTAATGTACCTCGCCACCACCACGCGTGCTGATGTTGCCTTCGCCGTCAACTTTATGTCCCAATTCTCTCAGTGTCCACACGAGCGGCATCTTGAGACCGCTCTACGAGTCATTCGGTATGCACTCTCCACACCACGCGCCTGTCTCTACTTTCGTGTACAACCCTCTCTCGTGGTTTATGGCTTCACTGACAGTGACTAGGCACACGACTCTGATGCACGCAGCCGAACAGGATACATCTTCATGGTTGGTGAAACTGTTGTCTCGTGGAAAAGAGGCAAACAAGGGTGTATTGCCCGCAGCACAGCTGAGGGTGAGTATGTTGCTCTTGGACAGGCGCGTGTGAGGCTGTCTGGCTTTGTCGTCTCCTACAGCAATTGCGTGTCCCCATCCGTTGCAACACTCTGCGTTGTGACAATCAAAGCACCAAGGCCATTCGCGAGAAGAGTGGCATGCATTACTCCCGCACCAAGTACATCAATGTGGAGCATCATTTTGTATGTGAGTGCATTGCCGCCGGTGCTGTCCAGGTTGCATGGGTGGACACACGCTCCCAAAGAGCAGACTTCCTCACCAAAGCACTCAGTCGTAACGTTTTCAAAAGTGTTGTTCATGCAGTTGGTCTCATCTGTCCCCATGACCCTGGTTGAGTGAATCTGTGTGTCCTCTTTGTTCATCTCATCCTCTTGAGACTTCATGTGTGTGGGGTGATTGCCTGCGAGTCATGGGGGAGTGTTGAAGTTCGTTGGCCACTCACATATCTATGTCCTCTTGTCTTCTCCTCCATGCACACACATGCACAGATTAATTGACATGGCATCACCTGGGAAGACGTCAAGCAAGCCTCTCATGGTTGGCGTCTCTGGCGACTTGACCCAAGTGCTTCACCCAGGAGTGCCTTTTGGCACATGTATGACTATGACTTAATTCCTTGTCTCATGTGGGAGATGTTAGGGCCCGTACATCCTCACTACCGTGCTCTGCATCATGTTTGCTTGCCTTGAGTGTTTTTTGGGGGAGCTGCATTTCCCGGGTGATGATCCTTAGGGGGGCACCATGCCTGGTTCACCCGAGTGTTGGTGAGTAGCCGCCGTTCGGTTTTATGCTGAACACTCGGGCTCGACCCCCGGGTGGCGGTGTGTGCTCGCTGGGGTGTGTTGCCTGTGACGAGAGCACACTCACCGGTTGCTAAGTCTCGCTCGCTCACCCTCACTCACTTGTCTTGGTTTTTGCTCGAGCTATGAAGGCAAGCGTTTCCCGCATCCATGGCGTACGGTGTGCTTCCCGTGCAATACTGCTTGCTCACACACGTGTACCCTAGGAAGTTGCCTGGTAACCACATCTAGTGGTACTTACTTTCACCCAAAACCAGGCCGTCTTCAATTTTGGGCATGGTCTCATATCTCCTTTCATAAATTGAGGAGAACGGACTTTCACCCATCAGTTACGTCCTTGAGGGCGTACATCGTCGTGTCCCACCTTTTGAGCCCGAACAACAAGCAACTATTGTGCTGTTGCTGAGTCGGTTTTGCCAAAAGAAATGAACCTTGCACATCTATGGGCATGGTGACCACTTTCGAGGTAGTGAATATGTCATTGAACCGGCATTTTTATGTCATTTAATGGAAACACAATAGGCGGAATACATCTGTCCATCTTGAATTTCAAAGGTGTTCCTTCCATACGGTGGAAAGTTATTTGGGGCACGCATGGGCGAATTGAAATAATTATTTTGAGCGAAAGTCAAAGTCAGTACATTACTTTGTGGGGGAGTTCTTATGCAAGTAGAAAATTTATTATATCGGAATAATTATTCAAATAAATATTTAATTTTTGAGTTTTTATTCCTGAAAGGAACCATTGAAAAAACATTTTTTGGTGGTCCAATAAACACTCGTTTGCGGTGGGGACGATATCATGGAGAATGTAGCCTACAAAAATGATTCATTATAGGCCATATTCTGTGGATAGTCTGTCATATGTTTTAAAGTGACACTATTCCCTTCATGATAGAAGCAATGCCTAATGTTAGATTATCCATTGCGAGCGGGTTTAATCTTCAGGCCTGTCCCGGTGGTGAGTTTGCTCCCCTGCCAATTGCGTGACGATCGGGGGCCAGTAACTTGCGGTCAGGATGCTTGAACACCTCTCGTTTTTGTTCAAGTGCCTTCATATGTTTTTGTTTCGAGGCCCACGTGGTGTAATTTTTTCAATATAAAAATAAACCTTTAGATCATTTCTCCAAACGGATGGTTCAGACAGAGTGTGGCCTGCCTCTTTCTGTCTTGGATCGAATTATGAATTCAACCGTTCAGCTGACTGGACTTGTGAAGTTTCACGGTAATTTTCGCGGGTTGTTTCGTCCGTACCTTTTCAATCGAACAATTCTGGCGCCACCAAGGATTTTCAACTTGTGGTCTCTTCCGCAGAAAGGCACTCGTGTCAGCGTGGCGAAGCATCTTGCGGCTGGCGGTCTTCGAGGTCGCTGCGAATTCCACTCAAGGTTGCGCTATCACAGCTGTCCGCCACCTTGTCCGCGAGATGCACGAGCGGGCAGCGTCGATGGATAAAAGAGTCGGTCTGTGAATTATGGCGTTCATGAAAGTATGGCGCATCACAGTTTGGACAGTGGGTTCGTATTCGAAACAAACGGGCAGTGCACCATTGTCGGCAACGAAGAGTTTTTGTTGAGAATTGCTCATAAGGTTCTCAAGGTAATCCGTGCAGAAAATGCCTTATCTACCAAAACAGCAAGGGGTCACAGGTCGGACCAGGCCGAGATCGCCACGCGGCGGCCCGACGAGGACTGATCTCCGTTCGTTGCGGCTTGAAGTGAGCTTGGCCAGGCGGACGGAATCGGCGACCACCCATCCATGTCCACAGCCGTCTCGGCAATGAAACAAGCACCATCCGACTATCTTCAGAATCCTCCATCGGCGGGTGGAGGATTCGGAAAATGGTCGCATCTCACTTGCGTTCCGAAACAGGATAAGAGTGAGCGCCTTGCTTGAAAGCCGCAGAATTATGGTTCGCTGTTCGCAACTTTCTGTACGTAAGAGAGGCGGAAATGCGAGCCATATCTGCCTTGAAGCGGGTTCCGGTTTTGCACAAGTTAGGAAACGGCGCGTTGATGACTGCCCTAAGGAAATCCGACATTCGTCACCGAAAACGGAGATTTTAGTACAAGTTCATTTTGATGCTCAAGAAGTTCCCTTACACTGTTACAGTTGAACCATTGTCGAACCTGGACGTCTTGTAAGAGAATTTCATTTCATCCAGTTCAACTGAACTTGTTCCTGTCGAATTTCAAGTTGCTATCAACATGTCCTTAAAAAAGAAACTTTGGACGCAATTCAATAAAACTATGGCTTCTACACACATCAAGGAAAATGAAAATATTGGGGTCCTAAATTTTCCACCATTGAATACATGTTTCATATCACGTACATGCAACACTAGTGTGCTAAAAAATCACAAAATACTCAATTGATACCTTATCCATATCTCGAAATCAGATAATGAAACCATGGAGAATGAATTCTCCCACAGTCACCATTTCTAAACGATAAAGAAAAAAGACAAAACACACTAATAATCCTAAAACAATCACCTTATTGCATTATGCACAATCAACAAAACCCTTTTGTTAACAGTTTCAGGATAGGGGGTAGTGGAAGAAAATAACCTAGTGACTTACATTAGATAAGGTAAGTGATCAACGACACATTGTACGTCCTTTTCTTACATTTTTATCCCTCAAATTATGTGAAATTCTAGGTTGCTTTTCCAGAAATATGTATTTAATGTGGGAATCAATGATGCAACATGACTCGTGGAAGTCACTCAAATTTCAACATAAGAAAGGAAGCTTTAAAAATATGGAGCCTAAATGTGGAGGAAAATTTTAATTCCAAAAGCAATCAATGGGATGCTAGTGATATTGATAATTTTTGTATGAATCATTGGGGATAAAATTAAATAATTGAAATTCATAAAAAACACATCCATTTGCATTTTGTAGTGGAGCACCTTCACCAAATTTTGAAAATGTAGCACGTGTCTGGCTCCACGTAGATCGAGCGAAGGTCCATGGCCTATGGGTTATGGGAAGAGATGGCTTGAGGATTGGAGACCCTCAAACACCGTGGTTTTAAACTATCAGCCAAGGATTTTTTCAATTTTTTTTTCATTGGTATCAGAGCCTTGGGGTTGAAGTCGAATGTGTGGATGTCGAGGGCGGCTCACTCTTGGGCTAGGGGACTGTTGCATGCGGCAGGCACCATATGGATTGAGCGAAGATCCCTAGCCTGTGGGCGGTTGGACGGGATGAGTTGGGGTTGGAGACCCTCAAGCACTGTGTTTTAGGACTATTGGACCGAGGATTATCTTTAATCTGATATAGAAAAGGAAGAACAAAATATTGAACGTATTTTTAAATTTTCATACCCATGTTGAAATATAAAATAGTATAAATCTGAATTAGATAATGTATTTAGGCATATTTATTTGAATCCAATCTAATTATTAGACATGGCGGTGAGAGAAGCCTTACATTTGGATGTTCTTCCTCTTATTGTTGTGATCCCTTGGGGCAAAGTCGTGGTCTTACGAGGATGTGCCTTGAACACTTGTATGAGTTGTACAAAACACTATATACCTTGGGAATTGATGGATTTGGAGTTTTTCATTTCGAAGCATGCATGCTAAGGAAGTAGTTGCCATGAGTTTTAAGATGGAAGACATTGTTGAGCCCGAAGAGCGTATGTGACATTGTGATGTAACGACTAGGCGGGAACCTATCCACGAGTTCCTTCCTCGTAATGTCCGAGTTGAGCCATATCGTCGTTTTTAGAATCTACCCAAGCCAGGGTCCTGCCTTCTGAGTTATTGGCCTACGAACGCGCTCTTGACACAAAGTACAGGAACTTGCTACTGTTTTGGAACACGTACCTACGGTTGCTGCCCGCATTTTGAATCACTTCATTCCATCTGGCGGCGAGAGTGAGAGATGCAGCAGACCCACCAACTCTCTCGCCTGCACGTTCCCCATCTCGCCCTTGCACGTCTCGACCAGCAGCTGCGGATCTCGCCGTCACCCCGCCCTGCCGTCAAGGAGCTTTCTTGCCCATCTCTCATATTCCACACGGCTCCATCCATGGCGACGGCTAGCGGCTTGGCTGCATCAAGGCTGGTTCCCTCGCAGGCCTCGGCCAGGGCGAGCGGCCGCGGCCACGCAGCCACCGCCTCACTATCTCTGGCTCCTCTCCTCACCCGCGCCTCTCCTTCGAGCAATGGATCGCACTCGCTGTCTTCCAGCTCAGTCTTCTCCCCCGTTGCCCCTCAGAGACAGCACCAGCGCCAGCCCCCTGCCAGATCTGGCGCGTTCCAGGTGGCTGTGGCATCCTCCGACGTGGCAGCACCAGCAGGTATGTCAGCGACCTGGCGAAGGACTATTGCGAAACCCGGTCAAAACAATGGCGGGGCTGTGGGGACTTTGTGGTGTGCAAAACTGCCTTGACCCAGCCTCCCTCGCTTTTGCCTTCAGGCAGCTATCTGCCCTGAGGTAAAACTCCGTTGTTGCATTCACTGCAACAACGAAAAATCACCGCGCCGCCTCTAGCGCGCTCCTTTCCGGACCGAGCAGAGCGCAACACTCGCCAAGGTGACGGCTGCACGGTGTCCCTCTCACGTTCGTCCTTGGTGCGGCCGAGGAGCGTCGCCTGCGACCATGTCTTTGCCAGGTGTTCAACAACGACGGAGATTTTCCGCAGGGGCCCTTGCAGCAGCAGCCTCTAGCGCGCTCCTTTCCGGACCGAGCTCCCCAAGGGCCCTCGCAGCAGCAGCCGCCGCAGCAGCAGCAGCAGCATCAGCAGCAGCAGCAGCAAGAGAAGACGATGTGCGCAGTAGGACGCAATGGTGGTGGAGGTAGCTGAGAAGCAGGAGTGATAGGAATGGGAGGTGGCAGTGATGGCGGGAGTACAAGGTGGCAGCGTCAGGGGTTGGAGTGGGAGTTGGCATTGGGGCAGGACTGGCACCAGAGGTGGAAGTGGCGGCAGACACTGGGTCAGGCATAGGTGAACGCAAGGAGCAGAAGCAAGAGTTTCTGCTCCTGCAGAAGGGTTTCTTGGTCATGGGCGAGTAGGAAGGGGAAGGGGGAGGTGGATGGGGTGGGCGTAGGAGGCAGAGCAGGGGAGGAACACGGATAGGGGTTGATAGGGAAAGGGTTGATCGTGGGAATGAGAGCGCTGGAAAAAAGAGGGAGGGGGGAGGGGGAGGGGGGAGGGGCCTGGAGAGGTGATGGGAAGGAGCTGGAAGAGGAGGAAAAAGTAGTGAGATTCAGAGGGACATGCTTTGTCGAACATCTGGATGAGCAACATAAGGCCCTTCTGGTTGCTGCTTCGGTCTTGCTGGTCAAAGGCAGACAAAGGCCCGCGACTGCCAGCACAGCCCCTGCTGCCACCACTGCCGCCACTTCCGCTGCCGCGACCTCCGCCGCTGTCGCCGCCGCTGCTGTTGCCGCTGCCACCGCTGCCGCTGCTGTTGCTGCCACCACTGCTGTTGCCGCCAACGTCGCCGCCACCATCGCCACCTCTGTAGAAGCTGCCTCTGCCGCTGACGGCCTTGCCAGCACCGCCGTGACCGCCGCTGTCGCCGCCTCCGTCCCTGCCGCCACCGCCACCGCCACTACCACCACCACAAAAGCTGGCTGCGAATGTAGCTGCCACCAATCCTGCCGACCTAGCTGCCACCACACCAGCTGCCGCATGCCGTTGCTGCTGTGCAGCAACTGCTGCCGTCGCCGACACCACTACCACCACCGCCGCCGCCGCCGCCGCCGCCACCACCACAACCACCTCCACCACCACCACCACCACCACC
>SZWC01003980.1:144209-174129 GCA_023375785.1 Penium margaritaceum | reverse complement strand
ACACACACACACACACACACACACACACACACACACACACACACACACACACACACACAACCACATGCGAGCTCACATGCAAATTCACGAGCGAACGCTCTCTCTTTCAAATCCACATACAAGCCCGCATGCGTATCCACTTGCGAATGCGGTCCAGTTGCAAATCCAGACACGAATGAGGATTGGTGAGGTTGAGGGACAATAGCCACATACACAGCCACTACCACATCGGCATACTTGCAACCAAGCCCACTCCCTCCCACCTCCCAACCGGCCTGGACTGGTAGCAGAGCCATCCTTGTCCCGACTGTCTGAGGCTTACCCTCTGCCGTAGCGTGGCGCGCGCTACGGCGTAGGGTCAGTGCTGCTGCTGGCATGCCGCATGACAGCTAGTCCTGTTAAAACGATTTTCGATTTCGATTCAAAAAATCCATCGAATCATGAATCACGTGGAATCGTGATCCTTTAGATCGAAGTCGACGACTCCGATCCTCCGGATCCGCATACCCGCTCGATTTCGATCTGGCGTCGGACGGTCATGTTTCGATTCGATTCGAGCAAGAATGTCAATTCGAAGATCAATTCGATTTTTACATCGAAAATCAACAGTGCAAAATTCGCCACACAACCGGGTTTGTTACGCACAGTTTGCGACGTAGAATACGGTGATCGACCAAACTGCTCCATTCACGGAATGCAAGCACCTGTACACAGAGTTGAACCGTTCGATCCAGGTCGACATGTCCGTGGATTGTTTGAATCGACGGTACGTATATCCGCGACACGGTGGAGCGCCTCGGATGACCGTCGCTCAAGCTGTGTCCTGGCCGACTACTTACCGCTGACCGTCCAATGTCGATGTGCACGGTTTGCAAGTTATTCCTTGGAAATCATTGCTTTCGGTGAGTGGGTTCGCTGCTGCAAAGTGGTCGCGCGTACAGGTCGTTGAACCTGCCCGTCGCACCCAATACCCACAGAAATTTAAGAATACGCCTCGAACGTAGTACATAACCCTTTAGCCAGCTGAACGGTTGCAAACGGACGCGTTTCATGTCCGTAGGGAAAAAATGTTTCTGTTTTACGCGTGTTTTTATTCAGACTGCAGCGCACCTTCGCCGCTCGGTTTGAACATCCGAACGGGAAACTTTCCCAACCAAGACTGATTTTTTTCCCTACTTTTCGCTTGACATTCGAATTACATCACCGCTCGACCATGCCCGTCAGTCAAACCCATACTTCTTTTTCCTTGTCACAGCCGGCAAATGACCGCACGTACTCGGAACTCTTCGTATAGTTTCGCCTTCCGCATCG
The DNA here is from genome assembly GCA_023375785.1 of Penium margaritaceum. Taxonomy (NCBI): domain Eukaryota; kingdom Viridiplantae; phylum Streptophyta; class Zygnematophyceae; order Desmidiales; family Peniaceae; genus Penium; species Penium margaritaceum. The sequence continues at coordinate 172,818 of SZWC01003980.1, read as the reverse complement.
CCAACGTTCTCCTCCCTCATGCACTTCGACTCCGTCTATGTTTGAGTGTTCGAATTTTCATGGTTTAACGAAATTCATGTGTCGCTGTCAGTCAACCGTGTATCCTGCAGAAATTGGGTTCGTTATGTGTGATTTCCTGCTAAACCTTGCTACACGACCCCATAACCTGTGCACATGTTTTCGACAAGCAATCGTCAGTTTTCTTTCAGCGACCTGTACCGCGGTTCGGCCACCACTCCGCGTCGCGCATGCACGACGCCCTCCTACAACAAAGCCTACACCACCCACTACACTTCACCATCTCCCACTGCGATCCCAAGTGTCCACCATGGCAGACCAGCTCCGTGCCGCCGACCCCACTCTTTCGTCCCTGCAGAAGGTGCTCAGTGCACCGAATACTTCAGCCATGCACCGTCATGCTGCGCACAAGGCGCAGGAGCGTGCACGTCTCATGCTGAAGAAGCAGCTGCGTAAGTGCAAGCAGGTCGAGTACCAGGACTACTCCTCCGACGACAACTGGAAAGCGGAAGACGACGACGCGGCGCAGGACCACGATGATGACGACGACGCAACCATGGAAGACCTCAGAAGAGGAAGCTCGCCCCCGCAAGCAGAAGAAGATGAAGCGAGTACAGACGGTACTCGCTACGCCATCGACGACGTCCGCGACGCCTGCATCTACCGTGTCGCGTCGCCCACATGGGAAGGATCCCATAGACTCTGTCACGCCGCGCCCGCCAGCAACGCCTCTGTCTTTGTTTCCAAGCATGCCTGCGCCGACTGCCAACGTTGGCAACCCAAGTGGTGGCACCGCGCGGCCACATGCGACGCACCCTACCAACGAGGCGCAGGACAATGCCCAGGAAGGTGACGAAGCCACCAAGGAGAAGGAGTACCGGAGTCCGGTGCACAAGGTCTTCAAGGAATCTCGCAGACGTCCAGGGTACCACATGTGCACTCTTTGTGGAAAAGAGTACAAGATGTCTAGCGGACAGACCTCAACCATGGCTGGACACATCGCCAAGAAGCATCCCGAGGCGTATGCTGAGCATTTCCCGGATGGCAAGCTCTTAGACACCAAGGACACCGCGGACATACGTCGCTTGGTTCACACCGGCAACCGCACGTAAGTTTTTTTAATGTACTTCCTGCTGGCAAATTCCTTTCACTTGTGCATTCGACTGGTCACTAGCCTGCCTTCACGCCTCCTTTGCAGCTACACCACCGCTCACCTGCGCCCCCTGTTCACGTCGGCAAACCTGCCGTTCCGCGTGGTCGACCTTCCGGAGTTCAAGTGCTTCATAAAGGGACTCAACCCGGCTGTCTCAAGTCCCTGCCGTCAGCAACTGTCCGTGGACATTGATGACGTGTATCGGCAGGCGAAGCAGCTCGTTTGCAGCCACCTTGCCCTGGTCAAAGGCAAGATTGCCTTCACCACAGATGGCTGGACTGCGCCCAACCTGGAGCACTACATGAGCCTCACTGCTCACTGGTTTGATGATCGCTGGAAGCTCCAGACNTCATAAAGGGACTCAACCCGGCTGTCTCAAGTCCCTGCCGTCAGCAACTGTCCGTGGACATCGATGACGTGTATCGGCAGGCGAAGCAGCTCGTTTGCAGCCACCTTGCCCTGGTCAAAGGCAAGATTGCCTTCACCACAGATGGCTGGACTGCGCCCAACCTGGAGCACTACATGAGCCTCACTGCTCACTGGTTTGATGATCGCTGGAAGCTCCAGACGCTGCTTCTCGACCTCAAGCACCTTCCCAGGTCGCAGAGCGCCGAAGCCATCTCCGATGCGCTGATCTCCTCCATCTGGGAGTATTGGAACTTGGGCCACCGGCATCACCCTGGACAACGCGTCATCCAACACTGAGTCATCCGCGATGACACGGATGACTCAGTTGAAGCCGCGCGACTTCAACAGCATGATGTGGTTCAATTGCTTTTGCCACTGCGTTAACCTGGGCGTCGACGCTTTGTTGCAGCACCCAACTGTGAAGGGGCCAGTGGAGAAGGCCCGAGCCTTGGTCAACCACGTCCGAGGCGGGCGTGATCATCGCCGCTGGTGGAAGGAGCTCAAAGCCACCAAGGGTCTCGGGCTCCCCAACGACTGCATCACCCGTTGGGGTTCAACCCACAAGATGATCAAGGCCCTCATCGTCAACAAGGGTGTGGGGGTCCAGTACCTTGAGGATTACCCGGTGGTCCAAGAGGAAGACAGACAGAAGTGGCAGCTGACGGGTGCAGACTGGGACATGCTGTCTCATGTCTCAGGCACGCTAGAGATCTTCGCCGAGGTCCAGCGCTGGGCCGAGGGCGACAAGTACGTGACGCTAAGCTGCAGCACGCCCTGGTACAACCAGTTTCTGGACGCATGCATGACGCTGGAGGGGGGCCCGTTGGGGGACACCGTGGCCGCGACGCATCAGAAGATGACCCATTACTACAGCCTTACCAGCGACTACTGCACCGTGGCAACTGTGCTCGGCCCTCGCTTCAACGTGAGGTACTACGCGAATGACTCTGCGGAGGAGTCAATTTCCGCTGACATTGTCCGCTGCACTGTCCGCCGCTTTCTCGGTGCATATGTTTCACGTGCTGCGGCAGCTCCTATGCGCACCGCGCCCGCCCCACCGTCTGCACCCGCAGGTGCCCCCAAGTCTCCTCTGCTGGCTGCACTCGAGGCATGCACGCAGCGCGTGCGCACGGTCAATGGCGACGAGTTCGACAACTGGGAACTTGAACCTTCCATCGGCATGTTTGAGAACCCAGCTGACCTCTGGCGCCGCCTCGAGCCGCGCTACCTGACCATCTCCCTTGCTGCACGCGACATCCTCTGCATTCCCGCCAGCTCTGCGCCCAGCGAGCGTGTCTTTTCTGCTGCTGGGTACACCATGGGCCTGCGCCGCCATTCCCTTGCAGAAGACACTATGCAGAGTGTGGTGTGCTTGTGCAGATGGCAGCCATTCCTCCAGCAGCAGGGTTTCAAGGCAAAGCTTGGGCCTGCAGTCGACAAGGACGACCTGGCTGGTGCAACAGTGCCAAACGACGAAGTGGAGGCCGCACTGAATGCGCAGTCCGGCAGTGACACAGGGAGAGATAACCTGGATGATGTGGACAACTGACCTTGTGGTCCGGCACATGATGTTGCAGCACAGTGTCAGTCCTATAGTGAGGATGTTTGTTAGTCTACTCGGGTGTGTCTTGTATTACGTAGAGTGTTCTGAATGACGATTGTTATGTGTTCCTTAGGATCCACATGTATGGCACACGCGGCTCGCACTAAAATCCATGCTAGGAAGAAATGATGGAAAACATGAACAGTACAATGCAATGTATGCTTTTCTTCATGACTGCCGACTTGAAGTTTGCATGGTGACTACCGATCAAATCGGTGGTCTGCCCCGATCTGTGATTCAATCACAATCTCGGGTTCCCACCCTGTTGATTTGATTCGATTTCAGATCGAAGCGCAAGTGAACGATCAATTAAATCAAATCGTTTGCACGATTTACACGATTTTCCATTCGATTAAATCGAATCGTGAATCGTTTAACAGGACTAATGACAGCAGCCTCCAACTCACCACCAGCCTCCAACTTACCACCAGCCTCCAACTCACAACCAGCCTCCAACTCACCACCACCCTCCAACTCACCACCAGCCTCCAACTCACCCGCAGCTGGTGAACGTGGTTCACNCATGACCATGACCATGACCATGACCATGACCATGACCATGACCATGACGTGACCATGACAATGACCATGACCAGCCGTCACGGCATCCACATTCGTTCAACCCACGCCTCTCCTTCAACAAGGTGCTTCTGTCCACCCATTTCACAAAAGAAAAGTCACAAGCCGCAAAACGATTCAGAGAAGTATTTAAGAAGGGAAACAAACCAAAAGATGATTTTGATGTTGTTGCTCACCTCGGCCACCTCCGACCAGGTGCTTCTGTCCTCAGGTCGAAAGCAGTCTGTCAGCCACTTCGCCACCGCAGCCTGCCACGGCGCACCTCGGTAGATCCCAGCTACTGCTACAGCAGCCGCTGAGGGTGCCGTTTCCTCCGCCGCGTTCGCTTTCCCCGACTCTACTTTGCTGTCCTCTAGAGAGGTTCCTGCTGCTAGCTTGCGGTCCTGCTGCTGCTCCTGCTGCTCCTCCTGCTGCTGATCCTGCTGCCGATGTTGCTGCTGCTGCTGTTGTTGCTGCTGCTGCGTCTGCTGCTGCTGGTCGTCCCAGCGGTGGACAGAGAACGACAGGCCGAAGGACGACAGCACGACGGCGGCAGCAGTGACCAAGAGGCACATGAGGAGGAGGATCAGCCGGGGCCTGCTGGAGAACGACTTCGTGGCAGCTCCAGCGCGGCCGTGGATGGCGGCCCGCGCTGGCCACAGCCATTTCTGGCGAGCTGAATCAGCAAGAGACTGCATCTGCACCTGCTGTGGCAGGTTGCTGCATTGCAACTGTGGGCAACCAGAAGAAACTGACCTGAGTGGTTGGGAAGGTCCCGACGGGAGAATCCTCACGTCGCCCCCGTTTCGCGTTTCCTTTGTCGCGTACCATTCCCAATTTAACTTAGTTGCCACAGCATCCGCTGATTTGTATGTTAGTATTATTCAAACCGGTGAAAATGCCGATTACCCCCTGTTTTGTCACCCATGACCCTCATATACCCCTCCGTCAGAACAATAAGCCCCATCCGCCACTCCGTCGGAATGATAAGCCCCATTCGCCCCTCCGTCGGAGCGATAAGCCTGATCCGCCCCTCCGTCGGAGCGATAAGCCTCATCCGCCCCTCCGCTGGCACGATAAGCCTCATTCGCCCCTACCCATGAACAATAAGCCCCATATACCCCTCGATCGGGTTTCGAAGTAAAACCGTAGAAAATTTCATAAAATAAGCCTAATATACCCATGGTTTGTGATGTGACGCAAGACGACCAGCGAAACGGAACCCTACCCTAGACACCTGTTGCCGAACATAAATGCTTGCGTCTGCGTAGAGGCTCGGCATGGTACCGTCCCGACACCTGCGGCTCCCTGCTTAGGGGTGCGATCGGCCACACATGACGATTGTTTGCTTTTCAAATACTCCGCCCGTACTCGTGTCATTTGCGACGTCAAACCCGTACATTTGTTCTACATATATAACAGTGTTCGTCGAATTCGACTACTTCCTTCTCCCGTAATCGAGAGTACACGTAGCAAACCCCCTTGCGACATGTCCAAAGTTCGACATACGCGTCCTCTGCCACCGTCGCAGCGCTGGGGAGACCGTCCACCCACGGTGCATAATCCTTCCAGTTTTTGGCGCAACGTGCCCCCCCCCCCCCCCCCCCCCCCCCNATCATCAATCCAAATACACCCGCGGACCCATACACCATGTGTTGGCAGTTGGGCGTCAAAGCACCCCATGCTCGCCCGTTGTACTGCCCACCGAATTGGACGCCATGGATATCGGTGTGGCCACTCTCATGTTCGAGGCTGTGATGAACGTCAGCGTTTCCCTATGTCTTCTGTCATATTGACGACTATGTGCAGGGCATTTTGGATTGAACTCTTTCAGAGATTATTAACAATATGCCAACCTTTCCCTCATTATTAGTATGAAATAAAGGAACAAAGTGTCCTCTACTTTACGGTTATTGTCTACGTTTACATGACTATTACGGCAGACAAAGCAGGATTCATGTGTTGCAAAAACGTAACGTTGAAGTGGGCTGTTTGGTATGTAATATTTACGACTGTCTAGTACTATGATCCCCTCAATGTCATTATCCTCAGCAACACATTAGGTGTAAGGTAATGTACTCAGCGTATGCTTTAGGGCAGGGTGTAGAGTAAAAATGCACTCTGAATACAACATTTATTGGAGAACGTACAAGTCAGAATAGTTCTTACTCCATGTTGCAATCATGTGTTATTTCGCCTGATGGTGGTTGTACAAGTTTATACAGACAGTCTTCTGTTCTATTCAATGACCTGCTTGGATAACATTGTATGTCATTATACTCAGCAACACATTACGTGTAAGGTATTGTACTCACCGTATGCTGTAGGGCAGGGTGTACAGTAACGATGCACTCTGAATAGAACATTTAATGGATAAAGTACAAGTTAGAATAGTTCTTACTCCATGTTCGAATCATGTGCTAATTCGCCTGATAGTGGTTGTACAAGTTCAGACAGACAGTCTTCTGTTCTAATCAATGACCTGCTTGGATAACATTGTATGTCATTATGCTTCACAATGTGTACCAAGTTGACCATGTTCATAGAGACGCATTTGCTTGAAAACGTCAACAATCATGAAGCTTATTACACTGCTGTACTTCTTGCATAAGTAAACATGTCGAAAGCAATGCAAGGAGTAGAATGAATGCACTTGACAAATTTCATGTAACGAAAGGTACATGGCTACACACCACAGACAGTGAAGGTCGGATACGTGATTTCATCGAAAACTTGACGACTCAATCCCCGGAGAAAGTGCACAATGTCACACACAGGACATAGCTGCTCCCATGGCTGACAGTGCTCATCATCGTAGAATACCTCGTCAGGCGTGTCTGAATGTTGGCCACCTCTTCTCTTTCTAGGAAGATGCACTCCACTGGTCCCCTTCACCCTAACCCAGACCCTAACCTTCTACCTAACCCGAAACCCCCCTCTCCTGCTGTAGTAGGAGCAGTCTCTCAGAATGGTCTGTTCAATGTCCAATGTCCAGCACACTTCATCCTGCACATAAACAAAACACGGTGTTACGTATTGGAAGCTGATAAGGCAAGTTGCACGGACATTTCAATGGGAGGAAGACACAAGGAAAGTGAAAATGTGTACGTACCTCACTAATCCTCCTCTGGCTCTTCCTCGTACGTCTCCTCCCACTCTCTCTCCTCCTCATCCAAGTGCTGGGTGTGCTCATCCTGCGTCATCGTCTCACCATCATCACCAAGAGGAGGGAAGTAAGCACCAGATTCATCACTTTCAGGACCGTCATCAACATCATCGTCTTCATCCCTTGGCGGAGCCGCGGGATCGTACTCCACGTCACCACCTGCATACGCTGCAAGTGGGGCATCTAAGCCTATGGATGATTGTGCAGCAGCAGCTGGGAGTCCAAGCACTTCATGCCCCCTAGCCGCGGCCTCTGCGGGGCTGGGAGCAGGCGGGTTCTTGCAACGTGTCCTTGTATGGCCCTTCTGCCCACAACGTGGGCATATGAAGTTTTTCTTCCGCAGAGTCTCACGGTCTTTCCTTGCACTTCGTGGCCATCCCTTCCCACGCCTTGGTCCGGGTTGCAACCACAGTGGTTCCACGGGGTTGATCTTTTTCACCACTGGGGAGGGGATGGGGCTGTTGTAGGCACGTCGGAACGCCATTCGCGTGAGTCCGGGGTCGGCAAGATTTTCTGCGTTAATGCGCTTGACAAGCAGGAATGCGCATGCATGATGACAGGGGAGGCCGAACTCCTTCCAGCGGCCACAGCTGCATGTTTTGTCAAGGAGGTTCACTTGACGGGGGTTGTTCGTTGGGCCCTCCACTGTTGCAGTGTGTGGCCCCTCCTCGACCACCGTGTACTCTCGAGCCACAGCTAGGTAGTGCAGCAGTCTGTCAGCTTGTGTTGGGGCCAAGGACGTTTGCATGGCTTCTGCCTGAGCACGTCGAGCACAGAACATGCGTTGGACGAAGGGCAAGATGCTGACAAAGCGGTAGTAAGGATACAGCTTCCGATGGGCGGCGATGCGCGCGTTCCAGCTTTCAGCAGCGTTCGACGTCGTGTGGCCCCCCCTGCCCAAAGGGCAGTGGAGGCGTGTCCACTTCTCTAGCGGAACACCCCCCCACCACAGAACCATCTTCACCCGGCCTGCCAAAGAGGTATGCGTAAGCTGAAGCACTCACTTGCCGCAGGTGTCGGGTAGCCTTCTCCCACTGATCGAGGTTGAGTGCGTGCGCACACTTCCACGCCCAGTGAGCGGCTTTCTTGCCATAGGAAGTGCGCACATTTTTGCGCAAGTGCCATGCACAGTAGGTGTGCGTAGCAGCAGTCATGTACTTCTTCAAAGCTTTCTCAAGACCCTTCTCCCTGTCTGTGATGATGCATGTGCCGGCCAAAGCAGCTGTGGGATATGCAAGGGCAAGCTGGGCGCAAAAAAAATTCCAGCTCTTCTCGTCCTCAGTCGGTGCCAGTGCCCATGCCATCGGCACGGCATGGTCGTTCGCATCAAAAAATTGGGCTAGCAGCAAAACCTGCTTGTGCCCGTTTTTCAGGAATGTTGCATCCATGGTGAGGATGCGGCGGCTGTGTTGAAACCCCATCCTGGCAGCTCCCGGCGCGACGAAAGCCCAAAGAAATGCGCCGTTCTTGTCCTTGTGCGCGATGGCGTGGGTCCCTGGGTCAACGCGTTTCAACTGCACGCAAAAAGTGCGGATATACACCCGTCAATTGTCAAAGAAGTGACAACACAAGTGTTGCGGCAGGTTCCATGCATCCGCCATACGCACCTCCTCGATGTATGACGGGAAAAGACTCCACGTCTCCGTCTTCTTGCCCATCAAGCTCTCTTGGGCCTGTGTTTTCGCGCGATAAAGTGTGTTGTTGGAAATGTTGATGCCGGTCCGCTCGTGAAGCACTTGACGCAGGGTGGCCGTTGAGGCAGTAGGATCGCGCTGCAGAGTTTCTAAGATTTTCCAGGCCACCCAACTCTTCTGGCGAGCCGGATTCCCGCGGCCGATTTTGGGGACACACTTGTGTCCGTCCTCGTAGTGCGAGACTGTGACGTCGCCGAACTTGGAAATGACACGTGCGCCCAAGAGCCAGGTACAACCCTTTGTTTTCGCCTCGGAGCACGTCACGTGGAATCTCGCAGGCTCACTGTGGACCCACTTCAGTCGGAACCGGTTGTCAACCGCGTAGTCCTCCACGAACGCCCGGGCTGCATCCATGTTCTGGAAGAACATGCCCGCTGCCGGCTCCTTCGGCATCCCCTTCTGCTTCTTTGGGCTGTGGCATGGTTCGTCGTCCGAGTCACCAGTCCATGCACGCATGACAAACAACGGCAAGGCAAAACAAAGGTTTACTGGACAGTAGAGGCATAAACATAAGAGGGTAAACGAAACACCATCCACACTGTCTACATCTTCCTAAGAACAGCACACTGAACATGCGTGAAGAGCTCAAACTGAGCATTCCCAAGGTGGCCATGAGGTACGGACAGGACGCGACGGCGCCCCATGCTAAACCTAACCGGTCCGGCTTCCCGGACATCGGGGGATCCGGGAGCACGGGGAGGTTCATCCTGGGGTTGGGTCTGTGGGGAGGCGTCCCAGTCGTCAAACCGGCGGGCCCACCAGTCATCGCACCAATCCTGAGTCAACCAAAACATAACATCCTCAAACGCGCCTGATGGGTCGTTCAGCTGTGGGTTATCGGGGTACCACCGCGGTGCAGGTCCTTCAGCAGACGGAGGACCGTTCTCGTGAGCACTTGGTCGTGTGGCAACAAGCCACGCGTGTTCTTGGAAATCCATCTGAAATGGAGGGTATATGGTGCCCAAAAACATTGCTATTTATCCCATCTACCCTCCTCATTAGGCTTACCGGCGTCCTCCGCGCCTTGGTCGTCCACCATCCCGTGTTCACGATGGAAGCAGGAGCAGAGGCAACATCGTCAGAGGGAGCGGTGACGCCGTCGACGACGACGACGCAAAACTGAATGACACTGGATGAAATTGGAGAGGTACCCTGCCGAAACATGGCGTGCGAGTGACGGACAATCCGAGGAATAGTGGACACGTCAGATTATGGCACTGTCCGCCTTTTCCATTTTTCACAAACAACCTCCGCCTCTTCTGTGCATGTCTGACTCGTCCGACTGCACCTAATATTACCCCATGCAGTCGGGAACCCATGGGCATGCCCATGGCCACCGGCGGTTGAAAGGATGTGACAGCGTGATGTGCACGGCAGCTCATCGAGGCGTGCCGTGGAAGTTGCAACACAGACAGCTGTCGGATAGTCCAGCGGCGCAATGTCATTAGACGGTGACCGCTTGCTGCGCTGGCCAAACCGTTGTTAGGCTCGGCATCACGTTTCCATGCCTGTGCATGAACCTTGCCAGCTTACGGACGACGATGGCACAGGGGGTGTTTCGATGTGACGAGGATAGTGCATGTGCGGTTCATACGGCCATGCAGACCTCCGGTGACTGGATTTACGGGTTTCCGGTATCGTTCACATATGAAGACAAAGAAAACAATACCCACATTAAAAGAGCACATGAACCACGCTGTACCCCACATTTTCGTCAACCGCTATGTTAACATCGTCGACATGACACACATGCACTGGTGTCAAGTACTTTCGTGCCGTCCGGTTATACGAAATGAGGAGCAAATCATCGGAAAAGTGAAATAATAATACCAAGACACCCTTCTCTAGAACAAACATTAACCATGTACCATCACATTACGAGTTCGCAATTTCCAGGGGATATATGGGGCTTATTGTTCATGGGTAGGGGCGAATGAGGCTTATCGTGCCAACGGAGGGGCGGATGAGGCTTATCGCTCCGACGGAGGGGCGGATCAGGCTTATCGCTCCGACGGAGGGGCGAATGGGGCTTATCGTTCCGACGGAGGGGCGGATGAGGCTTATCGCTCCGACGGAGGGGCGAATGGGGCTTATCGTTCCGACGGAGGGGCGGATGAGGCTTATCGCTCCGACGGAGGGGCGGATGGGACTTATTGTGCGAAACTGGGGGTATATAGTCACTCCGCCCTATTCAAACAGAACATAGATTTGGGACACTTGAGCAATTTACAATTAGTTTTAAGTGAACTTCGATGACAAATGTCTAATGGTCCAACCTACATGTGTAAGTGTCGAGTTACGAATGAAGCATGGTCGGCGTCGTTGAGTCGAATGTCGAGCGACACGTGCAGAGTCACGTCGTGAGTGATCGGATTCGAGAAGGTCCGCCGAGAAGTCGGGGGTCTTCAAGAATCGACAGTGAAGATGCGCGATGCACCTTTATAAATCCAGAATCTTCATGATGCATAGAGAAGTCGACCGAAAGGTCGTGACACTTTTGTTCATAGGGTTTGCGAGAGTGGTCAAAGCTGTCACAAGGTTCGTTATTTGTGTAAGAACGTAAATGCCCATTCGGAAGGCTTAGGGACTCGTGTATGTCTATTGCGCAACACTTCTCCCCCTTTTAGCCACGACGTCTCGGAGCACATATAGATGTGGCCAGAAGACGGTGGGAGTAGCGATTGATGAGATGATCGACGTCTCAGCAATTATCGGATAATTCGCAGCTGTTATGCACAGCGTCGTAGCCGTGCCACTTGACTACATGTTCTGTCGTCTTGCCTCGTAGATGATGGCCCAGGATGTCCTTGATGATGTACTCCGTGTCTTCGTCCACTTGAACGGGAGGCGGAGGAGGGACATCTTTGCCGAGGAAATTCTCTGCGGTGTCTCGATAGTGCTCGAGTCTGATGACATGAACTACCGAATGAACTTGCATAGTGTCGGGGAGTTTGAGTCACGCAACTACACGGGTTTGCATGCGTTCGATCTTAAACAGTCCCAACCATCGGGGTTTGAGTTTCAAACACTCGGATCCGTGAAGCTTGATGTTCGCCAAGCTGAGGAGTTTGTCGCCAGCACCGAAGATGTCATCGCAGGGATGTCGGTCAGCTGCTTGCTTCATCGTTGCTTGTGTCTTCGTGACGGTTTGCCGCATTTTCTCTCAGACTGTGGTGAAGTCTCGGCGTTGAATTTCGACCGCAAGAATGTTGCTACGGCATTGTAGTTCACCTGGTGTGGCCGGAAGTTTGCCGCACACCACTTTAAATGGAGTCTTTCCTATAGCGTTGGAAACTGCCGAATTATATATGATTTTGGCAGTCGCGAGTTTTCTTGCCCAATCTGTCCCGTGAGCTTTGCATAATGTTTTAACAAAGTTGTTTAAGCGTCTCATTTTTCCGCTCGGTTTAACCATCAGTTTCAGGATGAAACACCATCTAAAGTTGAATTCTGCTGCCATAGCGAGTCATCAGTCTACGCCAAAAAAAGCAAGTAAATCTACCATCTCTATCTCTTGTGATGGTTCTCGTTACGTCGTGTAGCCGTACAATGTTGTTTAGAAATAGCCGCACTGTTCCTTCTGTTGGTTTTCGCGCTTCTCTCATTGTACTCTGTTGCTTCCTCCCGGCTTGTGTACATCGGCGTGCAAATGACTGACGGCGAGACTCGACGCTGTTAGAGTGTCGCGCAGTGGAGCCGACGCACGCTGAGGCCCACGCACCGTTCGCTCAAGCCTCCTCCCTACGGCGATGCACTCAGCTCCATTGGCAGGCCTCTGCGGCGGTCGAGCCGCCGCATAGGCCTGCCGATGTTGTTTCCATGCACTCAGCTCTGTTTCTGGTTGTGGCATTGTCTCTACGTCGTCATGTTGTGCCTAGCATCCATGTCTCCTGCTGTGTGGCCCTGCTTAGCGTCACTGACTGTCGCAGGCACTACCCGGGTTCGGGCAGTCATAACTCTTCGCTGCTATTTTTCTAGCCGATTCTGACCGCACGACTGCATTTGCAGCGTCAGTATTATGGTATGGTCCAGTTTTCAGGCAAAACGGACGACGCCCGGGTTTTGGGCTGTCGGACGTCTGGCAGGGCTCGCCGAGAAAACCCTGCCTGCCAGAAAAAAGGTCTAGCACTATTTTCTGATTGGCTGGTCAGCTGAGTAACAAGTTCAACACTAGTGGGGGGGGAGCTAGAACTTGGAGGGGTCTTCCATTGTTGCTCATTCTTTATTCCTAATCAGTCACTTTCAGTTTTCAGCTGCTTTCTGGCGCTAACACTTGCGCGCGCATTTCTAAGTAACAAACGCAGAGCTTCCTGACTTCGACTCTAGAGCAGTAGACTGAGGGGGCAGCTGACTTAAGGAACGAGCATGGAATCCCGCACGCTGCATCAACAATGCTGCTGCCCCGACCTCCTGCCTAGGTTTTCCAGCTTGGTATCAGAGCCAGAGCATAGCAGTAGCAGCAAAAGACTGGCCAACAGGTGCTAGACAACGCCGGCGGACCCCCATACGCGCCAGTGCAGGGGAAATGCTGCCGGATTTATTCCAGCAGCATTGACCCTCCTGGTGGCGGCATCTGATTTTTTCCCACGGCCACTGGGCCAAGGGAAATGCTGCCGAAATCTTTTCGCAGCACTGACCCCCACGCGTAACGTGAGGAGGTGAGCGGCAGGCGGCATCCGACACCTACAGGCGACGACGCACACTGCAATGTCACCCAGGTGTAGTGACTGGCACCAGCATGCAGCAGGAGCAACCTACAGCAGTGGCAACCGCAGGAAACAGCAGCGAGAAGTGGCAGCAGCACCCAGCAACAGCTGCGTGCAGTAGTAGCAGCAAGCAAAAGCAGCAGCTCGCAACAGCCCGCAGCAGTAGCAGCCCGCAACAGCAGCAGCCCGTAGCAGCAGCTTGCAACAACAACAACAGCAACGCACAGCAACAGCCCACAGCAGTAGCAAGCAGCAGCCGTAGCATGCAACAGCTGCAGCTGCGTGCAACAGTAGCAGCGGGCTATAGCAGCCATAGCAACGAGCCGTAGCAGCAGCAACAAGCAGTTGCTGGTAGCAGCCAGCCACGGCTGCTGTTGCTCGCAGCTCACAGCGAGCGAGCAGTGAGCAGTATTCTGCTACTCGCAGCAGACAGCGGGTTGCTGCCCGTTGTGACAAGAAAAATAATAAACAAAAAAATGACAAGAAGGAGGAAAAAACATCCTCCACCCTGCAACTCACAACAGCAGCAAGCAGCAGCTACATCACGTAGTAGCTACAGTAGCGTGCAGCAGCAGTAGCAGGTTGCAGCAGCCACAGCAGCCGCAATAGCTCACAGCACCGGTAGCTGTAGCTGTAGTTGCAGCCACTGCCGCAGCAGCTGTAGCAGTTGCAGCATCAGCAGCAGCAGTAGCAGCAGCAGCCGCAGCAACACCTGCATCAGCAGCAGCAGCAGCCGTAGCAACAGCAGCACCAACAACTACAGCAGAAGCAGCAGCTGCAGCGGCTGCAGCAACAGCAGCAACAGCAGCAGCAGCGGCGGCCCCAACAACCGCCGCTGTTGACGTCAGTACCTAGCTGCTGACGTCACTGCTAACGTCACTACTGACGTCATCAACACAAAAAAAGGGGGAGAAAGGGAAGGGGGAAGACAACCAAGGGGGTGGGTAGAACTCCCACCGCCCCAAGCCACTACTGACATCAGCAACTCAAAGGCAAAAAAAAAACAAGGGACACCAAACCATGACTGGTAGCCCTGGTGAGGAGGGATCCTCCTCTGCTGGGGGGACCCCTACCCCACCTTCCTTGCAGCAACTGCTATAGCATCAGCAGCAGCAGCAGCCGCAGCAGCAGCAGCAGTAGCAGTAGCAGCAACATCAGCAGCAGCAGCCCCTTGGTATCGTTGGCAGCAACCCTGATCACCTCGTCGCTCTTCAGCAACAGCTCGCTGCCTGGACGCAGTAGCTTACAGCGCTACAGCCAGTAGCCTCCCACACTGCCACGAGTGTGCCACTACCGTTCATCCCTCCAGGGCACTCGATTCAGCTGTGTCTGCTGCCATATACTACCTAGCACAACAGCAGACTCAGTGCCAGCGGCAGACAGTGACCTCCGTCCTTGGCCCCACTGTGGGCGCCGGTCGCATGCAGAAGGATTTTGAGACGCCGCCGCCGCTGCTTCAGGCCGGTGAGCAGTTCCGGAGCTGGGAGCTCAGCTTCCGGATCTGGGCGCAAGGTGAGGGCCTGTGGGCATACTACACCCTCCCTTACGACTCCACCTAGGCCGACCACCTCTATGACGCTGGTCGCGCCGTCCGTGTCCTCGTTCCAGTCGCCCCTTCAGCTTCCCGCCTGGCCCTAGAGCCTTTCCTCGGCGACTTCACCTTTGGCGACATCCCACACCCTGCAACCGCATGGCACATCCTCACCAGGCCCCATCGCCTGTCCAGCGACGCTGAGATCAGCCGTCTGCTCCGAAAGTTCAACTCCCTGCACATGGGGGAGACCGGGACGGTCATTACCTACTGGCAGCGAACGGAGTTCATCCTTTGTTGTCTCGACAAATCTGCTCCACCTCCTCTGTCCGCGCTCCTCACCATTAAGCGCGGCGCCACCAGCGCATATGCGGACGTCTTCGTAGACTACCCCCAGGACGTCCTCTCCACCATGGCGGTCCAGGGCACCCTCATGCCCTGGGCATACGAGCTCTTCCTCCGCATTGAGGAAGCTCGCCAGGAGTCCGAGCTCCATCACATGGAGGCTCTTGCATCCCCTGCCGTCGCCTCTCGTGTCGTTGCCTCCGTGGCCGTCGCCTCCCCCGCCGCAGCTACCTCATCGTCTTCGAGAAGAAGAAGAAGAGCTAGAACAAGAAAGGCAAGGGTCCGCTGCACCAGCAGCAGCAACAGTCGTCGACCGTGTCCAGCGGTGGTGGCTCGGTCTGCCACAACTCTGGCCAGCCCGGGCACGGGTGGTACACGTGCCCTCTCCTGGCAGACGAGGCATGCGTCATCGCCACCATGCGTCGCCAGCGTGAGCGCCGTCTTGCCTGTGTCGCCGTCGCTGCTGCTGGCCCTGACACTTCGACCTCGTCTAGCAGCTCCGTGCCTCGATAGCTCCGCCAGTCCTATAGACACGCGCGCCGCAGCAGTACTACCCACAGCCGTCGGCGCCTCCGTTTCCACCGTCGGCACTGTCCCTCCCTTACCCAGGCTCCAGCGCCGTCACTCCGCACTCGGTCTACACTCCCCGGCCGTCCTCCCGTGAGCGTCAGCTGGAGCAGTTCATTGCGCTCCAGCTCGGCCTGACGCGCCCTCCTCCCCAGGAAAGTGAGAGTTGCGTCACCTCCTACTCTCCTGCCCCGTCCTGCATGGCTGAGACTGATCTGCAGTCGTGTCTCGTTTCCTCATCTGTCGCATCGTCTTCCGTGGTCTTCTCTAGCCCTTTCTATGACAACATTGCATGGTTCGCACCTCCTTCCACCACGTCCGCGTCCCTTGCTTGCTGCCATGTGACCGTTAGCGATCTGGCGACCCCAGTCCGGGACCCCGCTGAGACCTGGATCCTCAACACCGGGGCCACGCATCACATGACGGCTTCCTCTCAAGCCTTCAGTATGCTTGGTCCCGTAGGCGATGTCTCTGGTGTCCGAACGGGCTCCGGACAGGTGTTGCCTGTTCGTGGTGTTGGCGTTGTTCGTTTCCGTGGTCCAGCCGGTGACGTCTTTCTGACCGACGTCCTCTTCGTCCCTGGTCTCGAGCTCAACCTCCTGTCCGTCACTGCCCTTGACCGCATGAGCATGGTGTTGGCAGTGTGTCATTGCATCCGTCTGGTCTCGTAGTCCTGCACGCCATCGCCCGTGGCAACCTGTGGCATGTGTCCCGTCTCTCCTCCTCCCCTTCCGTCTCCTCCCCGTCGGTCGCCACAGGCCATGTGTTTGTCACCAGCACGCTTTCTCCTTCGCACACTCGCCTCTTGCACCGCCGCCTTTGCCACGTCCACTCTGCCGCCGTAGACAGCATGCTCCGCACCCAGCCGGCCAAGGGCCTTGACCCGGAGACTTTCCCCCTCCCGTGCCCCACCGAGTGCATTGATTGCACTCAAGGGAAGATGCACCGGTCCACGTACCCTCTGTCTTCCTCCCGTGCATCCGCCCCTCTTGCCCTTGTCCATTCATACGTCATGGACCCTCTCCCCACGGAGTCCGTCAGCGAGCACGGCCGCTATGTCCTCACCCTCACTGACGACTACTCTCGCTACGGCTGGGTCTTCTGCCTTCGATAGAAGAGCGATGTCGCCCGCACCATCCAGGATTGGCTTGTTCTTGTGAAGCGCGACTGTGGCCGCCCTCTATGCCGCTTTCGCTCTGATCGCGGTGTTGAGTACATGGGTGAGGCCACGACCTTTCTCGCCTCACGCGACATCCACCATGAGACATTTGCGCCCTACACACCCGCCCAGAACGGCGTATCCGATGGAACCGTACCATGGCCCACGCCGTCCGCACCATGCGGGGCGAGTCCGGTCTCTCCGATTGCTTCTACTTTGAAGCCATGGCCTACATGACCTGGGTCTGGAACCGGATTCCCCACGGTCCCCTCCCCCGCCAGTCCACGCCATACAAGCATTGGTGCCGTCAGCGCGCTGGCCTCTACCTGGCTCGCGTCTGGGGCTGCGTGGCCGTGGTGTGGCTGCCTGCCCCGCAGCAAGGCAGCAAGCTCACCCCTTGTGGACGTCCCTGCACCTTCCTCGGTGTCTCTCGTTAGTCCAAGGCCTGGCGCTTCTGGGATCCCTCCCAGCACTACATCGTCGAGTCCCAGGATGCACTCTTCTTCGAGGACCTGTTTCCTTACGACCTCATTCACTTCGGCTCGTCTGTGTCTATCCCGTCCCGTGGAGGAGTAAGTCTATCCTCCGTTTTGTCGCTTTCGGGTGATACATCCCCCAGTCCTTCTGAGCCGGCAGTCCCAGTCGCGCCTATTGGTCCCTCCGGGACAACAGCCCCAGTCGCGTCCGCTGGTCCCTCTGAGTCGGCAGCCCCAGTCGCGTCTGCCGGCCCCTCCGAACCCACGGCCCCAGTCGTGTCCGCTGGTCCCTCTGTGCCGGCAGCCCCTATCGTGTCCGCTGGCCCCTCCGGTCCGGCAGTCCCAGACACGCCAACCAGTCCCTCCGGGCTAGCAGCCCCAGTTGTGTCCGCTGGCCCCTCCGGTCCAGCAGTCCCAGACACGCCTGCCAGTCCCTCTGGGCCAGCAGCCCCAGTTGTGTCCGCTGGCCCGTCCGGTCCGGAAGTCCCAGACCTGCCCGCCAGTCCCTCCGGGCCATTAGCCCCAGTCGCGTCCGCCGGCCCATCCGGGCCAGCTTCCCCGGGGGCATCCGTTAGCCCCTCCAGGCCACCAACCCCGTCTGCCTCCATTGGCCCGTCGGACTCAGTGCCATCTCCTGCCCTGCCACGCTACACACATGGCCCAAACGGCAGCCTCCGACCCAGACCGTCAACGAGCGAGCGGACTGTCGCACCACGCCCAGTGGCGCCTCGACCCCCCGTGGCTCCACGTGTCTCCACTCCCACGGTCGTGAGTGGGAACCCCGAGATCAAGGCCCTCAGCTTGACCACCTCGGCCATCATTGCGGACGGGCTCTGCACTAGGCTATGCCATGCTCCATCACGAGCATCGACACGCTGTCGTGGCTACACTCGCGCGCATCCCACCAGGGGCTCGATATACACACCCTCTCTCAGTCCGTTCCGCAGCACGCCCGGAGGACCCAGCCACCCTGCGCGAGGCACGAGCCTCTCCTGAGGTCGCACACTGGGACGCTGCCTGTGCCGATGAGATCGCTGCTATTCGACAGCACCATGTGTACGACCTCGTGGACCTTCCTCCAGGTTGGAAGGCCATCGGCCAAGTGGGTTTTTCGGCGCAAGTGGAAGCCCAACGAGTCCTTGGACAAGTACAAGGCCCGCCTTACAGCCAAGGGGTTTGCCCAGATTCCTGGGGTCGACTACGACCAGATCTTTGCCCCAATTGGCCAGTTCTCCACTAGCCGGGCGCTCTTCAGTCTGGTCGTCCAGCATGGGTGGGAGCTGCATCAGATGGATGTGAGCAACGCGTTTCTCCATGGCTCACTAGAGGGTGAGGAGCTCTACATGGTGAAGCCCCCAAGCTTCGACGACGGCATTGGGAGAGTCTGGCGACTACGTAAGGCCCTCTATGGCCTGAAGCAGTCGCCTTGGTGCTGGAACCAAGAAATCAGCAGCACGCTCCTTCGGGGCGGACTCGAGCGTAGCACCGCTGACCCCGCACTGTTTGTCATTCCGTGAGGCCAGACTTTTGCCGCTATTCTGGTTTACGTCGACGATCTCCTCATCGCATCGCCAGACACGGCTGACGTCCCGTGAGTCAAGGACTTGTTGCACGCCGCCTACCAGATGAAGGATCTCAGATCTGCCAGAGTCTTCCTAGGCATGGAGCTCGAGCATGATCACTCCCAAGGCATCCTGCACATCCACCAGGCCGCCTATGCGTAGAATCTGTCTACCCGCTTTGCGGAGGACCTGCCATTTGTGTCGAGCGCATCCTCACCCATGTCACCCGATGGCCAAGTGAAGCTGAAGAGTCCCGACCCAACCATCGTGGGGGAGCCAGTTGACGTGACCACGTACCTGCGAGTCATCAGGTCACTGATGTTCTTGGCGACAACAACGCGCCCAGACGTCGCGTTCGCTGTCAACCTCTTGGCCCAGTTCTCTTAAGAGCCGCATCACCTCCACTATGAGGCTGCGATCTGAGTACTGTGCTATGTTGTCTCGACTCCTCGGCAAGGTCTCATGTTCCGCCTTCAGCCGTCTGTGGTTGCGGTGAAATACACCGACAGTGACTGGACTGGCAATCCTATAGTAAGAGTCGCATAGGCTAGATCTTTCTCATTGGCGGCACAGCTGTAGCCTGGCGCAAGCAGGGGTGCATTGCACGCAGCACTGCTAAGGCTGAGTATGTGGCTCTTCGCTCAGGCGCATGTGAGAGTGTGTGGCTGCGTTGTTTGTTATCCGAGTTGCGTCAGCCCGTCGCATCCATCACGTTGCATTGTGACAATGAGAGTGCCATGGCCATTGCCGACAATGACGCCGTGCATCACACACGCACAAAGCACATCAACGTTGACTATGACTATGTGCGCTCGTTGTTGCATGACGGCATCATGAGCATCGTGTGGGTTGAGATAGCACGACAGTTGGCTGACTTCTTGACCAAGGCACTGAAGCGTGACTCGTTCAAGAAGGCTGTGAGTTTGGTCGGTGTGCGTCCATGAGTTGCTCTGTTTGTGCCTGCTTGCATCTCTGCGTGGTCTGGGGGAGTCTGGTCGTCCTCCGTGTCTCTGCCCGCACATGTGCACTACGCCTGTGAGTCATGGGGGAGGGTTGGTTTTCACGCGTCTCTCAATGTACTCTATTGTGTCCTCCCGACTTGTGTACATTGGCATGCAGATGGCTGACGGCAAGACTCAACGCTGCTGGAGTGTCGCTCGGTGGAGCCGACGCGCTGAGGCCCACGCACCATTCGCTGAAGCCTCCTCCCTACGACGATGTGCACAGCTCCATCGGCAGGCCTCCGCGGCGGTCGAGCCGCCGGCGGTCACTGCCACTGCAGATGCTCTTTCCATGCACTCAGCTCTGTTTCTGGTTGTGGCATTGCGTCTGCATCGTCATGCTGTGCACAGGGTCCATGTCTCCTACTGTGTGGCCCTGCTTGGCATCACTGACTGTCATAGGCACTGCCCGGGTTTGGGTAGTCATAACACTTTGCTGCTATTTTCTAGCTGATTCTGACCGCACGACTGCGTTTGCAGCGTTGGTATTATGGTATGGTCCAGTTTTCAGGCAAAACGGACGACGCCCGGGTTTTGGGCTGTCGGACGTCTGGCATGGCTCACCGAGAAAACCCTGCTTGCCAAAAAACAGGTCTAGCACTACTTTCTGATTGGCAGGTTAGCTGAGTGACAAGTTCTACACTAGTGGGGGGGAGCTAGAACTTGGAGGGGTCTCCCATTGTTGCTCATTCTTCATTCCTAATCAGTCACTTTCAGTTTTTAGCTGCTTTCTGGTGCTAACACTGGCACGCATTTCTGAGTAACAAACCTAGGGCTTCCAGACTTGGACTCTAGAGCAGCAGACTGAGGGGGCAGCTGACTTAAGCAACGAGCGTGGAAGCCCGAACGCTACATCAACAACGCTGCTGCCCCAACCTGCTGCCTAGGTTTTCTAGCTCCATCGGCGGTGACGATGATCGTTGTCGGGATGAAGTGGGACTTTTTGAGAAAACCTGACGACGACCACGAGGATGGAGTCGTATTTCTTGGGTTTGACTGGTAACCCGGTGACGAAGTCCATGGTGATGTCTGCCCATGGTTCCGTCGGAATAGGGAGCGGTTGTAGAAGTCCGGGTGGCCACGTGCGAGGAGATTTCTCTCGTTGACATGTGTCGCAAGTTTTGCAAAAGTTGTTCACGTTGTATTGCATCTTGTCCAACCAATAGCATTTTGCTAGCTTCTTCAGCGTCTTGTCTTCGAATTAACGTGGCATTCTTCGAGTAGCATACGGCAAAATTCGTCGTTCGGGGGGACAACCACTAGGCGAGTGAAGCGTTGACACCAATAGGGTGCGTCAAACCAGAATTTGGTTTTATCATATCCACCGTGCTAGTCGTAGCCTCGTGCAAACAATCGCTCAAAGTATGGGTCTCGCTGTAGTTGTAGGGTTGCCACGTGAGCCATACATTCTATTCGGTGGCTAAGTGTGTCCGCTTGATTGGTTTTCCCTGGCCGGTACTCGATTTTGTAGTTGAACGTGGATTCAAGGAACTCCATCAATCCGGTTTCACTGGACTGAGATTTGGCTGCGTCGTAAAATATGTCAACGCATGGTGGTCGGTGCGAACGATGCATCGGCGAAAGTCTAGGTACCATCGCTACGTCTTGAACGTGTGCACGACCGCCAGTATTTCTCTTTCGTGGACTGCGTAGTTGAGTTCCGGTCCTCGCAGTTTTTGACACATGTAGGCGACTGGTTTTTTGCTGTTGCCATGATCTTGCACAGGATTTGCACCAATGCCTCCGTCTGATGCATCCGTAGCCATGATGTAGTCAACCGTTGTATTGGCTAATCGTAGGGTCGGCGCCGAGGTCAAAGTGTTCCGCAATGCGGTGAACGCTTCTTGTTCATTATCCCCCCAGCGCCAGTTGTTTTCTTTCTGAGTGAGGTCGGAAAGAGGCGATTACACTCGAGTGTAGTCTCGTACGAACTGCCGGTAGTAATTGCAGAATCCGAGAAAACCTTGATTTTCTTGAACGTTGGTCGGTGTCAGCCAATCATCGAATGTTGCCACTTTTTTTTATCTATGGTGATCCGTCTGCCATTGATGACGTGACCCAAAAACTCAATCGAGCGATTACTGAATTTGCATTTCAAGAGTTTTCCGAAAATTTACTTCCTTTGTGAAACTTTAAGGACATTTTTCAAGGTGTCCATCGTGCTCCTCCGGGTTGCAGTTCTATACTAGGATGTCGTCGAGGTATGTGACGACAAAATTGTCAAGGTACGGGTGGAAAATGTTGTTCATTGCCATAAAAAATGTCCCTCGGGCATTTGTGAGTACAAATGGCACTACCATGAACTCGAAGTGCCGGTAACGAGTTCAAAACACCGTCTTTTTCATGTCGGCGGCTGCCACACATGTCTAGTGATATCCACTATGTAAGTCGATTTTGCTGAAGATTCAGGCCCCTTGGATTTGGTCAAAAAAATTGTCACCTCAGGGAAGAGGGTAGCAGTTCTTGATAGTAGCATCCTTCAACGCCCGATAATCCATGGACATCTGCATCTCGCCAATTTTCCTGTTCACGAATAAGACTAGTGCGACGTAAGGTGACGTGGACGGGCAGATGAACCCCTGACCGAGCATCTTGTCAAGGTACTTCTCTAACTCGTTGAGCTCGCTATCGCTCATCGGATAGGCCCCGTGGATGGTAGGTCTACGGCCCGGCTTTAGTTCGATGCGATGGTCGATGACTCCCTGAGGAGGTAACATTTTTTATAGTTCGTCAGGGAAGACATTTCTAAACTCCTCGATGAGTGGTGCAAATTCTTTGGGTACCATCGAACCTTGTCGAGGCCAATGAGGCTGATGCCGCCGATGATGAGTCAGCTGCTGCCACTTTTGCTTCTCCCATTGGCTTGAGATGTATGAGCCACGCACAAGCTCTTGATCATGGACAATGCTTGGCCACGTTGAGCGGTATCCCCTACACCGGTTATCGCTTTCCGGTTTCTGCGACTTCCTTTGTTGCTTCCACTTTTGCTGCTTCCACAATTGGCTTTTGTCCTGTCGATTAGTGCCGTTGATTTCCACGTAAATTTCGTAGCTATTCCAGTCGACCTGCGGATTATGCTAGTACAAGAAATATTGTCAAAGGATGATTGTGTGATCGCTCATTCGACAAGACCTCCAGACCGTTACATCCCATAGATCTCACACTTGTGGTCGTCGTGGTTCCTGGATTCTCTATATCTGTAGTCTCCCGTCGATGGTTCATTCCTTTAAAAACCCCTGGATCGTTTTGCAAACCCAGCTTGCAAACCATGTCATTGCTTTAAAAGCTATGTCAAGCTCCTCCATCCAATAGCGCAGGTACCATTCTTTGACTTCTGCATCCTCGAGGCAAAACTTTTAACAATATCGCNGTACAAGAAATATTGTCAAAGGATGATTGTGTGATCGCTCATTCGACAAGACCTCCAGACCGTTACATCCCATAGATCTCACACTTGTGGTCGTCGTGGTTCCTGGATTCTCTATATCTGTAGTCTCCCGTCGATGGTTCATTCCTTTAAAAACCCCTGGATCATTTTGCAAACCCAGCTTGCAAACCATGTCATTGCTTTAAAAGCTATGTGAAGCTCCTCCATCCAATAGCGCAGGTACCATTCTTTGACTTCTGCATCCTCGAGGCAAAACTTTTAACAATATCGCCGGTTGGTTGTCCTCGTACCCCTGGTCGAATTTGGCAATCTTAGAAACCATCTGCGGTGATGTAGGCCATTTGGATGGGTGACCGTTTGGCGCAAATCATTGCCCACGGACAATAGTTGCGCCTTCTACTCCTGCCCTCTGCCGTTTTTGACATTTTTCTTTGCGACTTCTCCCCGTTTTTGGCCTGCTGCTTCCTCCTGCTCTCTGGTTGACGACGTCCACTTCCATCAGAGTCGAGGAGTCCGCCGACTGGCTTTGTTTTTCGTTTCCACGATGAATGTGGTTGGTGGGTTGCAAGCCACAGGAATCTTGGATCCAAGCACTGTAGTCGACGCTGTCAATCCTATCTGCTGCTACGATCATCTGCGGCAAGTCGTTGTGGATGCCGAAGATAGCAATTGTTCACCAGATATCTGACTTGAGGCCGTTGTTGTATTCAAAACAAAGTTCATCAGGGGCGATGTCTGCTCTGGTGATAATCTCGCAGAATCTCTGCCTGTAGTCCGCCATGCTAGACTGTTGCTGTAGACGCTGGATTTTTCATCGTGCATCAGACTTCTTGTTCAATCGTCCAAAGCGTGCAAGCATTACGCACAAAAATCCATTCAAATCGGTTGGTGGTATCAACACGTCTTGCCGTTGTGGGTTGATTTGCTCCAAGGGTAAAACGCCTGCGGTGGGTGATGTGAGATGGGTGCCATGAGCCGTTGATGATCCGCGGATCTCCTACTACCGTTGGATGGTCATTAGATCAGACCACCAACATAACGATGTGCCACGCAAAAGGCGCAACTACGAGGTCAAATTTCTTTTGATTTTCGCTGACCCCAGCAGCGGTGAAGTACACCTTCAAATTCGTCAGCAACATCCGAACCGTCGATCCTTTTGAGTTTGCAGGATCGAACTGTTCTAGTGGAGCCAGGCTACTTTTGGGTTACGAAAGAGTTGGGAATTTCTCTTGACGAGCACTTCTTCATGCGTGCTTGCATTGCAAAGAGCCTCCATTGCGACGTTGAGTTGTTTGAACAAGTGGTTGTTGATTCCTTTAAGTGCGAAGATCATGTTTGCTAGTTCCTCGTTGACCCGTGCCTGTCGTCTAGTGCCAGCTGCCGGCCCTGCTGTCGTTGTCTAGGCTGTCGGTTGAGGTGGCTGGTTCATCGTTGTTGGGTCCGTGATCAAATTGGCCACCGAGGCCGTAGGGGTAGTCCCAACTGTCGCAAAGCCTGTCACGCCAGCATTCGCCGTCGCGTCGGGTTCACGTGCATTGGCAGGATCTCCTTCTCCATCGCCAAAATTGTCGCTGAAGATCCGCTGCTGGTCATCGGTCGTGCTCGCTTGTCTCACGTCATAGTCGCAAAGTCTACGAAGTCTTGGCGTGCGATATGTGCGGACGGCGTGTGTGAGGTAGTCCTCCGAATGAGTAAAGTAGTAAGATGCCTCTCCAGCACTGTTGTGATCTAATACCAAGTGTTACGCTAAGCGGAACATAGATGGTACACAAGTGGAAGTTGCGAGGCAAAACATGATTTACAATTTGGGACACTTGAGCAATTTATAATCAGCGGTAAGTTTACTTCAATGACAAGTGTCACAATGTTTGAACGTATGTATACAAGTGTGGAATTACGAGTCAGCATAGTCGTGGCCGTTGGGTCGAATGTCGAACGACACGTGCGGAATCGTGTTGTGAGTAGTCGGATTTGAGAAGGTCCGCAGAGATGTCAGGGGTCTTCAAGAATCGACGGTGAAGATGCGCAATGCATCTTTATAAAACCAGAATTGTTGTTATGTGTCGAGAAGTCGATCAAAAGATCATGACACTTCTGTCCATAGGTTTGCGAGAGTGCTCAAAGCTGTCAAAAGGTTCCAGAATATCCAGTGAGGGCGAGGAAGTTGGCCAGTTTGTCCTCGGCTGTTGGAGTGAACATCGCGGTTCTCACGACGTGATGGGCTGTTTGCGTAGTAATGGAAAGGATGGTGTTGTAATATACCCATCGTTTAGGTTGATAGATCAGTAGTGTCCATAGTAAAAAACGGAAAGACGGCGGTGTCCATAGTCNGACGAAGTCAAACTTCGCCGGTCATCCCGATCTCGCAAGAGGGGTTCGCGGAGAAACCTGCCTGCGAGCTCGCGATGACCCTGCCAAACCCCCCATTTTAACTAGAGATTTTTTTTAGGGTTTTGGGGGGTTTTGGAGGATGCGACGCACGCTGTGATAGAAGAAAGGGGATCTGCCGGGCCCCGCGGTAGCGAGACCCGGCACATCCCCTTTCATCTATCACAGCATGTCTGGGCAAGAAAAAAAAAACCAAACCCCTCGATGTAACTATGGGATTTGTTAGATATTGGAGGGGCTTTGCGAGATGCAGCACACACGGTGATAGAAGAAAGGAACCTGCCGGGGCCCGCTACCGTGGGGCCCGGCAGGTGCCTGGACAAGTAAAAATAATACCGAAACCCCCAGTTCAGCTAGGCGGTTTGCTCAGAGATCATGAATGCACCCTTGCAAACGCGCAAGTTCTGGATTTTGCAATTTTGAACTCCAGAATTCGCGACAGGGTTACATCTGACATCTGCAAGACAAGTATCAGACAATGCCCACTTCGCCCCCGAAGTCGGCAAAGTCCGACTTCGAGAGCGAAGTCAGTCTTGGACACCTTGTCACTTTATTCCGTTTTCGCTCGCACAATGAAGACCATGGGCACCACTGTCATTTTGTTTTTTACTATGGAAACCGCTAGCTTATTGTTTTCAACTATGGACACCGCCATCTTTTCGTTTTCGACTATGGAGATCGCTGATCGAACAATGGGTACTGTTGTATGCTGAACCTAATGGAAGTGCCCACTCGGAAAGCTTAGGGACTCGTTTACGTCTAGTACGTAACAATTGGACGGTGGTATAATGCACCCATTATTTGGGTCGATAGATCAACGGTGTTCTTAGTAAAAAACGAACTGGCAGCGGTGTCCATAGTAAAAAATGATATGTCAGCGGTGTCCAGAGTAGAAAATGAAACAACAGTAGTGTCGTTGGTCGAAAAACAAATGACAGTTGTGCACTTGGGTAGCGTCCCTCATGCATGCGGCTAGCATATATTTCATGTATTCAACAGATTTTAGATGGATTTAAACACCGATGATGAGACGGATTCCTAGTGGATCGTCGGGCAACGTATAAATAATATGGCATGCAATCGATGTGGTTTGATTGGGTTCTGACGCCATTTTCAGGGGTATATGACATGATATTACAAGGACTTTGGCTTGTAGCTATGCATTGCACACCATATGGCTGATTGTTGCACCCAACTGACGTCATCAAAGGATCGTGTAAGTTTACCAACTCGCAGATCGGTTTGCCTGGAACGCGTCCTTGTCTTTTGTGCATATTCTTTTATGGTTTTACAACCTGTCTCGTTGCAAATAGTGCCAGTTCCTCGAGTGCAATGTACCTCCCATGATACACAGCTACCATGCAAGTCCCTCATACCTACGGTGGAAAACTGTTTTTTTTCGCAGCAAAGCATGTGCGTTGTGGGGGATTCTGGCCCTGCTGGCCATTGTGGTATAGCTCACCATCAATGATATTGCACCCCGAGAATGAGGCCTTGGTCGAACACGCATGGGAGATGAAATGAGGGTATCCAAGTTATTTAGTGCCATGTTTTCTGCACGAGGTGTCCAGGTTTGCTCCCAATGGCGGGGGACACGCAGCACACATCTGGTGGAGTTCTCACATCATCCTGGTTTCCACCCGATGAGAGCGACAACGAGGTGACCGATGAACCGTGCTTGACACGTCGGTCTCCTCATCACGTAGACCATGATGCTCCGCACACTACAGTTGATGATGCTCCATGTTGTGCAGCTGAGGCTCCTCTCACGATGTCGCGTGTAGGTGGTCAAGTGAAGTCGACCAAGGGTCTGCCCGTCGGGTTCGGCGATGAGGCCAAGGCCACCGACGCCAAGGTGAAGGCTTCCCCCCCAGTATTCCAGGCCGACCCTAGTATCTGCATTCCCGAAGAAGCGGAAGGCTACTATTGACTTCCTCAATGGCTTGTCCTTCGAGACCATGGCCGCATGCAAAGTTGTTGTGGAAGAGTAGACGGTTGACAATAGCATGTCGCTGAGGTGGTTAAAGAGCGGCCGCATGCGCATTTTGGTGCGTTGCAAGCAGTATGTCACCAAGAAATGTCCGTGGATGGTTCGTGCAGTGTTCAGCAAGAGGTCCGGTTCCTTCAAGATCACCTCGTTCAGAGACGGCCATCTCTGTGACCACTTACTTAGCCGGGATAACCCAATGTGCTCCATGCGATGGGTTGCAAGGAACATCCAAAGCACCCTCACAAAGGACCCGTCGGCAACACTTCAGGCGTTGCAGGTAGTCATCATGAAGGTCAAGGAGAAAGTCCTCTACACCACTCTGTACTGTGCCAAGAAGACCTGCCTTGCAAAATTTTACGGCAAGGAGGAGGACTTGTTGAGCATGGACAACACCATGCATGCGTCATGGGGAATTCTGGCCTTGCTGGCCATTTTTTACGCGAACCACAACGCCATGCATGCGGCATACGCCTTGGTGTCTGGAGAGGATGAGCAGAACTAGACATGGTTATGCGAGCTTGTGACAGTAGCATACCCAACCGCGGCACGAGTTAGAACCACGGTCATTTTTTGTGTGAAAAAGGCTTGGAGAATGCGGTGTAGGCCAAAGTGCCCGGTGCAGCACACACCTACTACACCTGGCACCTAATGAGGAACGTGTAGTCCCGGTGCTAGGGCAGGTTGGGCACACTATTCTAGAACCTCACCTACATGACAACACAAGAGGACTTGGATGGGATCCTTTTTGAGATGCGGCGGTCAACTCCAAAGTCCATTGCCTACCTGCTAGGTGGAAAAAGACTAGCTAGGCATCCCGAAAGAACGATGGAGCAGGTTGTAGTTCCCTGTACGTTGTGGTGGAAACACCACCAGAAACGCCATGGAGTCACTCAACG
>SZWC01003980.1:85441-117943 GCA_023375785.1 Penium margaritaceum | reverse complement strand
GAGAGAAAGAGAGAGAGAGAGAGAGAGAGAGAGAGAGAGCAATCCCATGCGTCGCCCTGCCCACTGTGCACCCGTTATTGGATGGTGAAATGGGAACTAGAAAACTATACTTAGGGAAGCATTGCATTGCTTCATATTTTGGTGTCGAGGTGAAAGGAGGCCAAAGGGCCGAAGCATCTTAGGCTGACGTGTCACATTGGAACGTACAATGAAGAGATAGATGCAACGGAAATGTACGGCAAAAGATGAAGGATCAATAGTGGACGCTCCCAGCAGATCGCGACACCACTGTCGACACCCGACAACACTGCCGACACCCGACATCACTGCCGACTTGCACTATGCAAGCACAAGGCGTACGCATCGAAGGGGAAATCTGGAGCTGAGCAAGCATGTGTATTAAAGTGATAGGTAGAGTAGCTTTCCCTCGTATTCGTTGACCTTGCTAATTCTATTAAGCCATACTAGGTTGCTCTCTGTTATCGCATCCAGCAGCCGGTTCAGTTAGTGAAAGAAATGTGTGACTAGTTCTGGATTCAAGATGTAATTTCATAAGCATGATACGATCCTCATTTCATTACAGAGGCGCGGGCACAAAGACGGAGCTACAGGGGTGCACGCATGGAGGTACAGGCGCAGAGGTGCCAAGTGAGGAGGCGCATGTGCGTAGGGACATGGGCGGAATCCCAAGCACGGAGGCGCATGCATGGAGGCGAAGGTGCTCATGCGCAAGCCTGGATGCGTAGGCACAGACACCGTGGTGCAAAAGGTAGGAGAAAACACGCGGGTATAGACTGAGTGCATGCTAAGCGCATGTACAAGTGGGCGAGTGCACGTCCATAGGCGCAAGCACATGTTCTAAGGTACACGCACGGACAAACAAGCGCGTAGGTGTAGGCGTAGAGGCACAAGCATAGGATCACGAGCGTAGACGTATGGGCACGGACACACAAGCGGAAGGTGCAGGTCAAAGGCGCAAGCCAATGGCATAGGCCGGATGTGCAAGCACGAAAGCGCAAGCGCAGAAGCATGGGCACAGAGGCGCATGTGTCGATGCATAGGAATGGAGGCACACAAGCAGAGGCAGAGGCTCAGAGGCGCGCGCCTAGAGGCAGAGGTACGGAGGCGCATTTGCAGAGGTGAAGAAAACGTGCTAGTGTAAAGGTGCATGCACGGAGGCATAGGTACATATGTGCATGCGCGGAGGCGCAAGCATGGAGGCATAGTCACATAGGAAAAGGTATTGAGGCACAGGCTCGTAAACGCATGCGCAAAGGTGTAAGGGCAAAGGCACAAGCACAAGAGGTATAGGCCTGTCTGCACAAATCCACGTCTATGTGCAGAGGTGGAGGCGCATGTGCTGAGGCGCACGTGCGTATGCCTTGGTGCACACGCGCAAGCATGGAGGTAGAGCTGTGGAGGCGCATGCACGAAGGCATAGGCACGGACCCGTAGAGACACTGGTGTAGACGTATAGGCATAGAGGTGTAGGGTTATGTGCATGTACAGAGGCGTAGGCGCATGTGCTGAGGCGTAGATGTGGAAGCACATGTGCGGACGCGTAGGCATGGATGCACGGGCATGACACACAGGCACGAAGGCCCATGCACGGAGGCCCATGCACAAAGGTGTAGGAGTAAAAGTGCAGGCCCAAAGGCATAGGCGCAGAAGCGCAAGCGTTGTGTCGTCGCGGAAGCAAAGGCATGGAGGCGTAGGCGCGGCGGCGCAGGCATGAAGGCGCGGGCATGGAGGCAATGAACTAGAGGCATAGGCTCGGAGGCCGAGGCTCGAAGGCCTAGGCATAGAGGAGCAGGCGCAGAGGCGTAGGCATGGGTACGCAAGCATAAACTTGTAGGTGTAGACCTGTAGGCACAGTGGCCTAAGTACTAACGCGCACGTGGAGAGGCACAAGTGTATGAAAAGAAGCGAAAGCACATGTACTGAGGAACAAGCACGGATGTGCAGGCGCTGATGTGCAGGCACTGAGGCAAGAAGCAGAGGCAAAGCTGCCGAGGTGCACGTGCAGAGGCGCTGCCGCAAACAGGAAGGCACAGATGCGCAAGCATAGAGACAAAGCCGCATAGGCACAGAGGATCACGGACAAGTGTTGAGACGCATGGAAATGTGCAGAGATGCAAGCCTATGTCGTGAGGCACAGGTGCAAAATCACACTTACATATACACACGCATGGATGCGTAGGCCAAATGCAAAGGCAAAAAGATCAAGGCGCATAGGTGCAGGAGCGGAGGCGCACGCGTAGAAGCGCATGCGTAGACGAGTAAGCGCGGAGTCACAAGGGCGCAAGCGTGGGTGCAGAGGTACATGCGTGAATGCGTACGGACAGAGGCCAAGGCGCAGAGGCATAAGGATTGATGCCTAGGCATAGATGCGCAGGAATAGACACGCAGGCACAAAGGCATAGGCACAGACATGCAAGCGCATCTGCGGAGGCCCAAGCGCATTATGAGAGGTGCAGGTGCATGTGCTGAGGTGCAGGCGCATGTGCTGAGGTGCACACGCAGGCAAGCAAGCACGAAGGCACAGGCTTGGAGGCAGGCCGAGAAGGCACACACGCACAATCGTAAGTGCAAAGGGATGGGCACAGACGCACGGATGCGGACGCGCATGCACAAATGCGCAGGTGGGAGGCGCAGACAGAAGGCGTAGGTTGGAAGCCGAGATAAGAGGCAAAGGCCAAAGACACAGGTCAAAGGAACTAGCATGGAGGCGCTGGTGCGAAGGAGCATGAGCGGAGGCGGAGGCGTAGAGGCGCAGGCTCGGAGGCCGAGACGAAGAGGCGCAGGTGCGGAGGCACAGACGCGGAGGCATAGGCGCGGAGGCGTAAGCATGGAGGCACATGCGTGAAGGCGTAGGCATGGAGGCGTAGGCACGAAGGCACACACATGAGGCACAGATGCGGAGGCATAGGCTGGGATGCGCAGGCACTGAGGCGCAAGCGTAGAGGTACAGGTAGGAAGGTGCAGGCGTGGAGGTGTAGGTGTGTAGGCACAGTCGCAAAGGCACAAGTGTGGAGATGCACACCGATTCCTCGAATCACCATTTTATACTCGTGGTTCCATGATTGTTTGTTGTACCCATGATTGTGATTCTTTGATCTGAGATACAGATCGGAATCGGAGGTACTTAAGGAATTCGTATTGAAGGAAGGAAAGGGGGGGGGGGAATTGGGACGGTGAATCCGGAAAATGTCCGGATCCAGCGCAACACCGGGAGCATAATCTCCAGTCTAATCGACATCTTATTCATGGCCGTTCTATTCAATTTCTTAGTCCAGTCATTATGCTGACCTAGCTTGATCCCGATTCGTTTATCGCCCGTCATTGTCAAATGATTCGCAAATCAGTTGGTTTCTCGATTGCCCAGTTGCTTGTCTACCTACACATGGATAAGTGTCTTGCAACGTGAATTTTTGCACTGCGAGTCAATGTCTAAAAGTTCAAAGACACTGTGAAGAGGTAGAAGAGTAAAAAACCGTACAGTTTCACTTTCGTACATCCACGCTCGGCGCTTTAATCGCTCTCTGACTGTTTTTTTTTTTGCAAATCTAAAACCGTCGCCGCCTCAGTCTGACGGCAGCGGACTCAAGACACGCGACACACTCGAGAAAAACTTGCACCTGCCATGTTTTCTGATGTTTATCATCTCTGTGGACATTGTTCTCCTCCTTCACCAAGGCAACAAAGGACTCGACTTCCGGTATCAAGATTCCGTGGCAAGTAATTGCGATTCCAGTTCCAATGTGTGAGAATTGGCTTGCGATTCCGAGCGTCGGTGTGCACACTTCATGAGGCGCATGCATGGAGGTGCATGCATGGAGGTGTAGGCACGAAGGTGCAGGCATGGAGGTGTAGGCACTTTGCCGCAGGCGCGTAGGCAAAAGTGTGGAGGTGCTTGCAGAGAGCCGCGGGTGTAAAGGATCAGGCGTGGAGGTGTAGAAATGGTGGCTCAGGTGAAGAGGCAGAGGCACACAGATGAGGCACGGAGGCACAGGCACCTTGGGCTGGCTCAGAAAACCAGAAATGAACACACATGCGCATACATGCATGCATAGTGGGCCACGCCTAAATGCGCAAGGGTGTGTACTGAGATGTAGGCACATGAGTAGAGGTGCATGTGCATATACATAGTTACAGGCACATGTGTTGAGGCACAGTCNGTAGGCAAAAGTGTGGAGGTGCTTGCAGAGAGCCGCGGGTGTAAAGGATCAGGCGTGGAGGTGTAGAAATGGTGGCTCAGGTGAAGAGGCAGAGGCACACAGATGAGGCACGGAGGCACAGGCACCTTGGGCTGGCTCAGAAAACCAGAAATGAACACACATGCGCATACATGCATGCATAGTGGGCCACGCCTAAATGCGCAAGGGTGTGTACTGAGATGTAGGCACATGAGTAGAGGTGCATGTGCATATACATAGTTACAGGCACATGTGTTGAGGCACAGTCGTGGACGAGCATGCGTAGACACGCAGGCATGCAAGTGCAAGCGTGGAGGTCCAGGTACAGTGGCGCAGACACGGAAGTGCAGGCATAGATGTACAAGCACAAAAGTGTAGGTGCATGTGCTAAGGTGTAGGCGTATGTATAAAGACGCAAGAGCATGTGCCAAGGCACTGATGCGGATGCACGAGTACACACACACACACACACGCACAGATGCACAAGCCGGATGCCCAGGCGCGTAGGTCAATGTGCATAGGCACAAGCATGGAGGGACAGCTATGGAGGCCCATGCGTTGAGGGACAGGCGCGGATGGACAAGCGCAGAGGCGTAGACCTGAAGGCTCAAGCACTAAGGCGCAAGTCTGAAGGCAAAGGCGTGGAGGCGTAGGTGCGGATCCGTAGGCGCAGAGATGTAGGCACAGAGGTGTAGCTACACCTCTATGCCTACACCTCTGCGCCTAGGTTTCCAGGCACGGATGCCGAGGCATAGAGTCACATGCACAAACACGAATGGGCGGACACACAAGCCCTGAGGCGCAGCCACAGATGCACATGTGCAAAGGCGCAAGTGCATGTAATGAGGCATAGGTGCGGATGCACAGGCTTAGTGTCATTCCTGAGTCACGTGGCCTGAGGCTCCGGTCTAGAAAACAATGCCGACACAATGGCAACTGCCGACCGTCCAAGGGAATTTCACCCAAGGATCACGATCACCCCCAAGGAATGAACTATGCCTCTGGTGAGACCTAATTACCCAGGTGCTTCCGCTCAAGGTCTTAGGGGCTCCCGCACTCTAAGCCTTCTTCTTCCTTGGTGTGAGAGCCCAACAAATTAAGTCAGCACTCTCACACGAGCAAGATTGCAACCACCTTAGCAGTTCATATCAAGCTCAGTCTCAAGCGCACAGCTCAAACAAGAGACATCAAGTGAAGGAGTGTTTAAGACAATGGCAAGTACAAGGCATAAATAGCTGAGGAGTGCCTTTGGCAGCCGAAGTGTGCNACCCCCAAGGAATTAACTATGCCTCTGGTGAGACCTAATTACCCAGGTGCTTCCGCTCAAGGTCTTAGGGGCTCCCGCACCCTAAGCCTTCTTCTTCCTTGGTGTGAGAGCCCAACAAATTAAGTCAGCACTCTCACACGAGCAAGATTGCAACCACCTTAGCAGTTCATATCAAGCTCAGTCTCAAGCGCACAGCTCAAACAAGAGACATCAAGTGAAGGAGTGTTTAAGACAATGGCAAGTACAAGGCATAAATAGATGAGGAGTGCCTTTGGCAGCCCAAGCGCGCGCGCCTCGGCTAAGCCGAAGCGCGCGCGCCTCGGCCGATGTCACTCCTTAAACTAAGGAGGTAATCCCCTCAATCAGGGAAGTCATCCCCTGATCCAAGGCACATCTTGCATCTTCCAATCCGACCGTTGGATCAGCCCAAAACTTGGACAGCTGACGGTTTAACACCTGCTCTTTCCATTGGAATGGTCAGATTGACAATCTGAATAGCTATCATCAGAGAACCCAGGGGACTTATCCTTGAACAAGGACAGTGCATGCCTGGCCTGTTGGACCGGACCCAGGGGACTTGCTCCACATGAGTAGTGCATGCCTGGTCCGTTCACTACTTGCCAATTCTGGAGACTAGTGGCCAAGGGGCATTCAAATAACAACAATCTCTCCCTTGCACCTCTGGCCACTTGTCCTGTCTTCAGTATTCGTCACTTCCGCTCTTCATGCCAATACTCTGTCTTCCTGCGAGGTGGAGTTCTCGGTCCAGGGCTTTTGTCAGCATGTCTGCCCGGTTGAGCTTGGACGCAACGTGCTCCAGCTCCACCACTCCCTTAGTGACCAGGTCGCAACTGAAGTGGTACCGAACATTGATGTGTTTTGTCCTCCGCGTCATGGTGCCGTTTTTGGACATGTCGATGGCAGACTTGTTGTCCACCTTGACCATCGTTGCGGCGGATTGAGGTGCTCGGATCTCTTGGAGCAGGCTACGCAGCCACATTCTTTCCTTGCACGCTTCCCCTAGAGCAATGCACTCTGCTTCAGCTATAGTGAGGGAGACGCAGTTCTGCTTGTGGCTCGCCCATGACACGGCTCCTCCGTTCAGCACGCACATGTAGCCGGACGTGGACTTGCGGTCGTCGACATTCCCGGCCCAATCTGTATCGGTGTACACCACGAGCCGCAAGGATTCTGACTGTGGCACCCCACAGTACTGGATGCTGAGGTGTCGCGTGCCCTTCAGGTAGCGGAAGATCCACTTTACTGCTTGCCAGTGTTGTGGCCCAGGGTTGGCCACATACATGCTCACCTGTCCCACAACCTGGCAGATGTCAGGGTGAGTCGCGACCATCGCGTACATTAGACTGCCCACGGCAGACTGATATGGCACGCCTGCCATGTCGACCTGCTCTGCTTTGTTGGTGGGAGCAACAGCTGGGGTTAGGATGCAATCTACTGCCATGGGGGTGCTGACGGGTTTGCAGTCCTCCATGTCGTGGCGCTTGAGGATGTGGTCAATGTATTTGGTCTGGCTAAGCCTGATGGTGCCGGCTGAGTGGTCTCGCATGATACAGATGCCTAGGTAGTACTCAAGAGGTCCCAGGTCTCTCATCTGTTACTACTTGCTCAGCTGCATCTTGATGTTCCTCAGGAGCTTTGTCGATGATGCACAGATGATGAGGTCGTCGACGTAAAGAGCCACCAAGACGAGGCCATCCTCATCCTCTTATGCGTACATACTGAGGTCGTTCTCGCACTGACCGTACCCGGACCCCTCCATGAAGGCGTCCATCTCCTTGTACTTGCACCTCGGGGCCTGTTTCAGCACATACAATGACTTGACGAGCTTGCAAACGTTTTCGGGTGGTGCATCCACCCCCTCAAGCACCTCCATCAGGACTTCTTTGTCAAGCTCTCCATAAACAAATGCGATCTTGACATCCATCTGGTGAACCTCTAAGTTCTTGGCTGCTGCTGTTACGAGGAGAGACTGGATCGTTGCAAAGGTGATGATAGGCGCATACGTCTTGTCGTACTCGCTCCCCGGCCACTGCACAAAACCCTTGGCCACCAGCCGCGCCTTGTGGAGGTTGATGGTCCCATCCTACTTCAACTTCTTGACCATGACCCACTTGCACCCTACAATGTAGGCGCTAGCGGGCTGGTCCACCAGCTTCCATGTTCTGTTCTCCTTGTACGAGGCCAACTCGCTTTCAGTGGCGGCCTTCCATTTGGCCCCATCTGGTAGAGCAAACGCTTCTGCCACTGTGGACGGCTCTCCCTGAGCCACGAAGGCATAACTCAGACCAGTCCATTCATCGGTTATTGCATCGTATTGCCATGGCGGGACAGATAAGCGTGAGCTACGCCTTACTGCCTGCTGCTGCGTCGGCCGCTACTGCTACTACTGCTCTTGCTGTTCCGCTTCTCTTACCACAGAGACTCCCTCGGTGGAAGAGTCCTCATCATTGGAGGAGGAGGAATTTGACTCAACGTCAGAGTCCTCTGTTGCGGCTCTCCCTAAAGCTACCGCTCCTCTTGCCTCTGCTGCCATGCTGCTGCTCCACCCCTGTGGTGCCTCATCACCTGTTTCAAGTAGAATGAGCCATTCACCCAGCTTGGGCACTGGCTCGTCCTTGAACTGCTGCTATGCTCCTACTATAGCCTCGTTGAAGTCCACGTCCTTATTGCGAACCACTTTGTTGCCTTGTAGGTCCCAGAGCCTATAAGAGCGTTGGGCACTGTCGTACCCCAAGAGCAGACATTTCTTGGCCTGCGGATCTAGCTTACTGGAACCCTCCCTCGTCAGCTTCTTGGCATAGGCCTGGCAGCCAAACACTCGCAGATGTGAGAAATCTGGTTTCTTGCCCAACCATGCCTCTTGTGGGGTCATCGGTGGGAGCTTCTTTTTCCCCTTTCCTCGAAGGGCTGATGCAAGTGTGAGGTTGATGATGTAGGCCGCTGTCCTAGTAGCCTCGGCCCAGAACCGTCTTGGCAACTTTGCTTCATACAACATTGTTCTTACCATCCCGAGGATGGTTTGGTTGAGCCGTTCAGCGACACCGTTGTTCTCGGGCGATTCGGGTACCATACTATCTTGCCGTATCCCCTGCTCTGTTAGCCAGCCCTCATAGGCCTTGTATTCTCCACCGTCATCACAACGAAGGGCCTTGGCCTTCTTGCCGGTATGCGCTCTACCATTGCGACAAAGTCCTACAGATGCTCCTTTACCCCACTCTTCTGCTTCATGAAGTACGTCCAGATCTTCCTGGTTTTTTCATCTGTGAAGGTGAGGAAATACCTGCAGACTCCGACTGAGGCTGTCCGCATCGGCCCGCACACGTCGGTGTGGACCAACTCGAGAGGTTCACTCGCCATGTTTCTGTGCTTGTTCCCCTTGACCCCTTTCCTCTTAGCCTTGCCCATGAGGCAGGCCTCACATACGTTCTTCCCCTTCCCCGCACCCTCTCCCTTCCCCAAGGCCAAGTCCCGCACCAGCTCGTGCTTTCCCATTGTCTCCAACGTGGAGTGGGCGGCGTGGGCCAAACGCCTTTGCCAAAGGTCTTGGCCACAGCTCTCTTCCGATGCCGTGGCAGTCCCAACGACTGCTTCGGGTTGGGTGGGTGCCGCAGCTTTCACTTCTTGTGTTAAATCTGCTGCTGTTGACGGGCGGTTGCTTTCTACCTCTACCACCTGACTGCCCCCGGCAGTCATGGCTGCCCGAGCTTCGGCAGCACCCTCCACCTTGGTTTGGAGGATGAAGAGGCCGTCCACGCGTGGAACATTCGCCACCACACTCTTTGCAGCGTATTGTGCTTTCACTGCCGACGTGGGAAGGATGACGGCCCTGATCTTGTCGATGATGACCGTCATGTCTCAGTCAGTAATCTTGCCAACAGAGAGTAGGGTGGCAGCGAAGTTGGGCAGATAGACTGCCTCAGTGAGCTTGAGCTCCTCCTCTTGCCCATTCACCTGGATGGTGACCAGCTTGTCATCCAGCCCTTCAGCTGGTTCCACCCTCCCGTTAGCACAACGGAAGTTGAGGTTGCCAACCTGCCTGAGGCGACGGTCTAGAAAACGGTTTCCGACACAATGGTTCCCGCCAACCGCTCTTGGTATTGCAACCAAGAGATGATATCACCCTCGGAGCCAAGGTTCCACACTGAGCAGTTCATAGGAATCTCTTCCTTGCACTGTGTCCTTAGCACCTGGTCACTTTAGCGCGAGGAGCGAACTCTTGGGGCTTAGACCAACCAATGCTTCTTCAGTGTCTGCCTCTGGTGGACAACTCTGTGAGGAGTTTCAAAGGTAAGAACTGTACTCAATGATTGGCAACTGACAGGTTCTTATGGTCCTAGAGCTAGCCTCTAGCCTAGGCGCACAGTGGCTCCTTGGATGGGCCACTTTGGGGGCAATCTGGATTGCGTCATCCCCCGTGCCTACATGGCGCTCCCTGTGACCGCCAAGTGGTGCCAGCCACCAGGAAGGACCTTAGAATGTTCTCTTAGAACCTTCCTGTCCCCCCCTTTTAGTCACAAAGAAAATTAGTCACCGGGTTGGGATTTGACCCAGTGACCTCTCGCTCCAGAGACAAACTCTGGAACTTCTAAGCCACAAGGAGCTGTCCTAGGTAGTGTTTGCTGGCTATACTATCCAGATTAGACCAAGGGGACTTGCTCCAAAGGAGCAGTGCATGCCTTGTCCATTTGAACAAGACTTAGGGGACTTACTCCAAGGGACCAGTGCATGCCTAGTCCGTCCTGTGCCTGTCCAAATATCAGCCATGGACAAGGAGCATATCAGGTCAACAAACTCTCCCTTGCACCTCTGTCCATTAGCTGTGAGATCTCTCCTCTCTCCAACAGTCTTGGCCTCAGTCTTCGTCCGCTGCGTTGACCATACGGATGCCTCGAGTACCTGCAGAGTGCAAGTCGCTGTCCAGCGCCTTTGTCATGCAATCTGCGAGCATCTTCCTGGTCTCCACGTATTCCAGGTCCACGATCTCCTTTGCAACCAGGTTGCGTGAGTAGTGGTTCCTGATGTCGATGTGCTTGGTCCACCGGGAGATGACATCATCCTGTGCCATTTTCATGGCGCTCTTGTTGTCGATGCGGACCTCCATTGCCTCCGTTTATGGCACTTTCATCTCGGCAAGCAAACTGCGTAGCCACTGTGTCTCCTTGCATGCTTCTGACAAAGCGATGTACTCTGCCTCAACGGTAGAGAGGGAGACACAAGCTTGCTTTCTGCTTACCCAAGAGACTGCACCACCGTTCAAGAGGCATACAAAGCCCGAGGTAGAATTTCTGTCATTGATTCTTCCTCCCCAGTCGGCGTCTGTGTAACACACCAGCTGCAGCGGATCAGATCCTTCTTGGCCTCCAAACTGGAGTCCCATGTGTCGGGTCTTCTGTAGATAGCGCATGATGCGCTTGACTGCTTGCCAGTGCTGTGGCCCTGGATTGGCCACAAACCTGCTCACTTGTCCCATAGGAAAGGAAATGCCAGGGCGTGTTCCATGGCATACATAAGGCTGCCACCAGCAGACTGGTAGGGAATGTTCTCCATCTCATGCCATTTTGCTTCCGTGCTGGGGCTCATGGAGGAGGAGAGCTTGCTGTCTGTTGTCATGGGTGTGCTGATGGGCTTGCAGTCCTCCATGTTTTTGCGCTTGAGGACCTCCATGATGTACTTGGTCTAATTCAGCTTCATGGTGCCTGCTGCTCTATTGCGGTGGACGGCTATCCCGAGGTAGAACTCGAGCGGACCCATGTCCTTCATCTTGAACCTGTTGCTAAGATCTGTCTTTAGCTTGTTCAACAGCTCAACCGATGACGATCAGATGATTCGGTCATCCACGTACAGTGCAACCAGCATCAAGCCTTGCTAATCCTCCCGCACATAGACACTAGGGTCATTCTGGCAATGCGTGAAGGTGAGCCCGGCCATGAAGCCATCCATCTCCTTGTACCACATCCTCGGGGCCTGTTTCAGCCCATAGAGTACTTTGACCAGTTTGCAAACCTTGCCCTCTGGAGCTTTCACTCCCTCGGGCACTTCCATCAGCACTTCTTTGTCTAGCTTCCCGTAGAGGAAAGTTATTTTGATATCCATCTGGTGCAATCCAAACGTACAAGAAGAGATGTGCAAGCATAGAAATACAAGGGAGGAGGTGTGGGCGTGGAGGTGCACACACAGAGGTGCATGCGCGGCAGTTCAGATTAGGAGCAGATGAGTAGGCGTGGACGCATAGGCGTTGAGGCGTAGGAGCGAAGTTGCAAGCGCACAGGCGTAGGCAATAAAGTACAAGCACAAAGGCCTGATTTTGGGGACCCAGGCGTAGAGGCAAAGGCACGGTGGCACAAGTGTGGAGCAATAGGCATAAATACGTAAGATCCGACATGGAGGCGTAGACGCGTAGGCAAATGTGCTGAGGTGTAGTTGCATGTGCAGAGGCGTAGGCACATGTTCTAAGTTTCACGAACATGTGTAGAGGGACAAGTGCATGCAATAAGGCACAGGCACGGACATGTAGGCAGAGACGCGCAGGCACGCACGCGCAGTTGTGGAGGTGGGTGTGCGCAAGCGGAAGCACAAAGGCGCAGGCATAGAGGTACAAGTGTGGAGACGTAGGCACATTTGTGTAGGCACAAAGGCATAGGCGCATGTGCTAAGGCGGCAATGCAAGTGTGGAGGCATAGGTGCATGTGGTGAGGTGCAGACAAGGACACAAATGCACAGATGCACAGGCACAGATGTGCAGGCTAGACGCATAGGCACATGGGCCCAAGTGTAGAGGCGTAGGCATTAAGGCACAGTCGCAGAAGTGAAAGCATGGAGGGGCAAGCGTGGAGTAGCAGGCACATAGGCGCATGCGCAGAGGCATATGTACGGAGGCACAGGCGTGAAGGCCCAAGCGTGAAGGAGCAAGCCAAAAGGTGTAGGCATAGAGGCGTAGACACAGAGGCGTAGGCGAGGAGGTCCAAGTGCAGAGGTACAAGCCCAAACGTGCTAGCACGGATGCGCAGGTCTTATGCTGCAATCCTAAAGGTGCATGTTCAGAGGCACAAGCACATGTATTGATGGGTAGGCGCTGGCGCGCACGTCCGGAGGCTTAGGTGTGGATGCAGAGGTCCAGAGGTGTGGGCATGCATGTGCGGGCATAGATGCATAGGCCAAAGGCGTAGGCCGAAGGTGAAAGAAGGAGGTGCAGGTGCGGAGGCGCAGGTATGGAGACATAGGTGCAGAGGCACATGCACAAAGGGGCACGCGCCAAGGTGCACGTATGAAGGCGCAGGTGCAGAAACAACAATTCAGATGTGAGAACATGGAGGCACAAGCATAAACATGCAGGCACAAACCCGCAGATACAGACGTGCATTCGTAGACACGCAAGCATAGTGACCCCACACATAGATGCATTGTAGCAGGAGGGTCGGTTCGGCCCTCCCTCCTCGCTGAAGTGAGGGGTGGTTGCGCACCACCCCTCGCGTCAGCAAAGGCTGGCCAACGGCCAGCGAAGTGCTGGTCGTCGAACAGCCCTCGCTGCCGGTCGGCTGGACGGCCGGCGGCCGGCCAAGTGAACGGCCGGCCACCAGCCGGCCAGCCGCCAGCCGCCGATCGTGGCCTCAGCCCGATCGGCTGCTGAGGGGCCGCGAGGGCCTCAAGGGCGAGGCCTCGTGGCCTCGTGCCCTCACCCTCACTCGCCCTCCTCGTGAGCGAGCGAGCGAGGACGAGGGAGGGAGATGAGGGACGTGAGGCGAGAGAGACTGGCGCAAAATCGCTAGCGTGCCTCGAACACGACGATTTCGTGCCAGAACGTCAAAAACATAAATCGCGGTTTGTTTGCGATGAACTTCGACATAAAAACAACGGAATAACTCATGTAAAGGCATGAGTTTGAGGTAGAGAATCCCAGTTTGGATCCCAAAACCAGGGTTAGGGCTATAAACGGAAATGGGCCTCCGGAGATGCGAAGTATTCGAGTCTCCCTGCTCTGGGTCATTGATGATGATTGCTCCTCAGTGTTGCGAAGGGGGGGGCAAACCCCTTACATGGACTGAGAATGCCATTCTGCAAACTCCGACGACGACTTCAGAGCAGGAATTGAAGACTTGACCCGTTACAATGGCATCAGAGACATACGACCCCCGTGACCAGAAGTTCGATGGAAACGGCGGCTACAACACATATAAAACGCTGCTGACAGCTACAAGCAACTAGAGAAACGCCAGAAGAGACTGCGGCATCTACGTTTTACCGTTTGAAGCACTGTAAAGTGCATTAGGAAGCTAGAGAAGAGCTCTATTTTTTGTGGTTTCTTCTCCATAGTCTCTTCTCCATCCCAGTGGGCTAGGGGAAAGTTTTTGGGACGGGATAGGGAATATCCACCCCCAAAACCACCCACTTTTTCTCTCTTCTCAAGGCTCATTCTGCTCCTCTTCAACCAAAAAATGTGGCAGTGCCTTTCTCCAATACCAGAGACTCTCACGGCTTGAGAGAAAAAGAAAAAGGAGAAAAGCGCTACTTGGAAGTTTTTGGAGGCCGCCATATAGCCGTGGAGCACAAGAAAGGCGCCTCCAAGTGGGGGGCAAGGTGTTTCAAGAAGACGCAAGAAGAGGCTAAGGAAGACCAGAAGACCAGAAGACAAGAAGACAAGAAGACAAGAAGAAAAGTAGTATTTTGCTTCTTAACCTTGTACTTGCTTGTTTATCTAGGCTTTCTTAGATTTCCTAGTGCCGTGAGTCACGGCTTAGGGTTTTGCCTACAAATCCACACCCTTGTGCTGACCGTGGCGGCCTAGCAAAATGAGAATCAAATTTTTAGTTGTCTCACCGATCGTGAGAACAGCGGTACTTTGAGAGGCGACACCTCCTTGAAGTTGTGGGGTGATCCTAAAAACGGCTTTCATGCGCAAGTTGCACGGGTGATGAGATGGCAAGTGCCGGACCGTCCATCAAGGGCAAGGTGGTGACGGCCTCACCACACGCCCTCGGCGGACTCCAAATTTTGGGAGCCGCCGCCGCAAGCACGGTTGCCAAACCAAACGCAACCGTGTCGCCAAAGGCAACCGGCACAAACCTCGACGACACCGAGAAGCATGCGGAAGCCAAAAGTGCTCAAAGAGCACGTCAGCGCGCATGTGAACGACCCCCACACGACGGACGACGCGCTCAAAGAGGACTACTTGGGCGTGGACCCTGACAAAGAGCAGAACGCAGACGATGGCGAAGGTGATGAGGATTGCAACCATCGCCATCGTCGTGCGGCAAACTCGAGTCGTTCCCTCAAGTAGGGCAAGGTGCTCGCCGTATCGTCCAAAGCTGCCGACAGCAGTGAGGCCGCCGAGAGCAGCAAAGACGCCAAAAGCAGCCACACGGGAAGTTCTTGCAAGAAGGAGCTAGACGACATCGTTGCGAAGGCCATTCGCAATGACAGCCGTAGGCTTACGGAGTTTGCTGAGGAGGCGGCAGGCCAACTGAAGATAACCACAATTGGTGGGGGTACGACACCACTTGGAGGAGTGGGGGCGGACCCCCCTTCCTACGATGTGGCCGCAATGGGGCAGGGCAGCGCCCACTCGAGCGTCGTCATTGACGACAGTCTCCTCCGAAAGGGTTGGGCTCCTTGGAGGTGTGTACGCGAACCATACCCTCCTACAGTGGATAAAGGTGCATGGAGGCCTTGGAGGCTATCGCCGATGCCCTGACGGCATGAGAGCTTAAGTTTGCGTTCGCCAACCTGCTTGCCCACGTCAGGCAGAGCATCACGGACCTTGACCGTGATCGCCAGCTGCAGCGCCTAGCCGCCCATGAGACAAGCCGCCGATGCAACGACCCTGACAAAGCATTACAGAGCGTTACCCAGGTGTGGATGCAACAGCAAGCGTAGCACGCCGCAGCTGGAGATGTCACTGCCGATGGCAGCGACGACTTGCCTACCTCGACGAATTCGGGCCCGGTCATGAACACGTCCTTCCCCCACAGTGTGGAGATCTTCCGGAAGGGCGTGAAGGTGACCGACTGGCTGAACTGCATGGAGTCCGTCCTATGCGTCCACAAGGCTCCACTCACTTAGTGGGACAACCTTGCCACGACTTGGCTTGAAGATAAGCTCGTCAAGTACGTGGTCAAGGAGTGGAGTGTGCAGAAGCCTCATTTAGAGTGGTAGCCCATGCCGTGAGAAGCCGTCAGCGAAATCATGCATAAGAAGTGTACCCAGCGAGAGGAGGCATAGAGCGCGTTCCACAAGATCAAGGACTTTAGGCAGCTTAGTACTCGCTTGAGGCCTACTTGAGCGAGTTTACCGCGCTCGTGGTGGAAGCCGAAAGCTTCAGTGAGAGCGACGGTACCCAGAC
This sequence comes from Penium margaritaceum, assembly GCA_023375785.1. NCBI lineage: Eukaryota > Viridiplantae > Streptophyta > Zygnematophyceae > Desmidiales > Peniaceae > Penium > Penium margaritaceum. The sequence goes on along the minus strand of SZWC01003980.1, from coordinate 102,123 downwards.
CTTCAAGTACCCAGAGTGCTTGCTGCTGGAGTCCTTGCACAATGGTCTTTCTAGCAAGAAGCTGAAAGACAAGGCCACCATGACCGCAACGGGCCAGGCTTGGATAAGCTGGGGGGAGTTGCAAGACTACATGAGCAAAGTGTATTCGGCAAACCCGAAGCACTACTTGGATGCACGGCTGAATATGCGTACACAACAAGGCTACGATGCACGCATGGATGCTGCAAGGGCTAGAGGGATAGCCGGGCAACGGGACGGGGTCAAGGGCAAGCAACCGGCGTACCCCCCAGCCAAGAAGACTGGTGGGAACAAGCCCCTGAACCACAAGCGTGGCCGCGACAATGACGAGCTGCAGGTGGTGCGCGAGCGTCGTAACACTGTCTTCCGCGAGGAACTATGACACAACTGCATGCAGCCCGGACACTTTAGGGCTCAGTGCCCTAAGGCTGCTGGTGGTGGAAAAGAAGCCGCGGCGTTAGCCGTAGCAGTAGCGCCTCGTGGTGAGGGTACAGCAGGAGGCCGCGAACAAGGCCGTGGATAGGGTCGCGGTCGCAGCAATGGGCCCGGCCGTGGTAATGGACAAGGCCATGGGGCAGGTTTTTCCCACCCCATAGTGACGTTAGTGGGGACCACTGAGGGGTATAATTGGATCATTAGTGTGGGTTCATGTTTTCAGACGCGGATGTTGAACAATTTGACTTTTTCATGAGTTCAAATTTCTCTGTTGTTTTCTCCCCTCTCATTGAACCTTATTGTGCATTTGCTGATTGACATTGCCCACTAAATCTTGCATCATCAGACGAGATGCATGACAGAACCTGCTTAGTGGTGGCAACACCGACCACTGTATAAGAATTATGTAACACAGTGATGGAAGCGAACGCCCAAAAAGTGATGAGTTCAATCATGTTCGCGGTACCTTAAGTTGATGATTTTGACCTAGGGAAATTTAAAGACTGGAAGGTGCTAGCCGATTTCACACATGCCCACAAGATGTGGACTCGAGTAGGTGAATCATGGGAGCTACGGCATTCGCCGTCTAGATTCCGTGTTTATCACAAACTCAACTTGTCGTTGTCAAGCCTATTCACTCGGAAGAGTGGAGGCAACATGACGATGCAGTTCAAATGACACCTAGTTGGTGCTCTCGTGAACTTACCATCTGACAATGGAGGAGATGACTCATTTATTAGGCTTGGCTTTACTCGACAGGTTGGCCTAAATTACGAGCCCTGGAATGGCACAGTTGTCGTCGCTGACAACCGTACGGTACCAGTGATCGGTACTTGTAAAGCAAAATGTTGTATTCAAGGGTACACAGAGAGTGTCACGTTGAAGGTACTCAACCTTCTAGACCTGCTTGACATGGTGCTAGGGGATCCCTAGCTGCGTGAAAACAAGGCTCTAATGTGCTTTAAATCAAAGCGTTTGATCCTCCAAAAAGGACAGTGTTGCTTTATGTTGATTCCGAGTACGGAATCATCACCAACCCGACTCATAATCCATGCTAGCATGTCTGCAATGTAGGTCGAGAGATGTATTCGACAAGGTTGTCGATACTTCTTGGCTCAACTACAGAAAGTGGAGGACGACGTGAAGGAAGACACGCCACAAGAGATCAAATCTCTATTGGTGGAGTTCTCGGATGTGTTCCAAGACCCACCGGCTGGACTTCCACCGGAAAGATACATGGGCCACATGATTCCGCTGCAATCGGAGGCGACCCCTTTGTTCAGACCCATGTGTCGCCTTAGTGCTGCAGAAAGGCGAGAGGCCGAACGCCAAGTCAAAGAGTACCTTGCAAAAGGATGGATTGAGCCAAGTAGCTCGCCATACGGTACATTGATTCTTTTTGTGAACAAAAAAGACGGTGGTTTATGCATGTGCATGGATTACCGGGTATTGAACAAGATGACGGTGAAAATTTGATTCCCCTTACCGCGGATTGAGGACCTTTTTGATCAACTCCAGGGGGCCAAAGTATGTTCGTCCTTGGATTTGTCTCAAGGGTACCATCAAATCTATATCACGGAAGATGATGTATCCAAAACCGCGTTTCGAACGCACATGGGACTCTATCAGTTTCTAGTGTTATGCTTCAGGCTTACAAATACCCCGGCAACGTTCCAAGGAGAAATGAACCGAACTTTCGCCAAGCAACTCGGTCACTTTGTCTTGGTTTACCAAGACGACATCCTGGTTTTCTCCAAATCAATGGAAGAGCACATAGAACATCTGCACAAAGTCCTCGCAATCCTTCGAGAACAGAATTCATATGCCAAAGTAAGCGAGTGCAAGTTTGCACAAGATGAGCTTGAATACATTGGACACATCGTCGGTAAGGAAGCATCCGTGTCGACCCACGAAAGGTCCAAGCTGTTGTAAACTGGACACGCCCAGAAAATGTTGGACAGATCCGGTCTTTCCTCGGCTTTGCAAACTACTCTTGACGGTTTATGCAAGGGTATTCGACCCTGGTAGCACCACTAACCAGGCTCACACAAAAAGACGTGCACCGGGAATGTACATCTGATTGTGAGAACACTTTTGTCAAAGTCAAACAGCTTCTATCCACAACGCATGTCTTAGCTCATCCGGATCCATCGCAACTGTGAGAGGTTCGATGTGATGCATCGGTAGTAGGACTCGGAGCCGTCCTCATGCAGAACGGTCACCTGGTTTTGTATGAGAGCCAAAAGCTCATTCCTGCGGAAATGTAGTACACAACTGGGGTTCAAGAGCTCCTTGCGATAGTACATGCTTTCAAGATGTGGCGTTGCTACCACGAGGGTGCTGAAGGGGGTGTGAGATTTGTGACCGACCATAACCCATTGGTGTTTTTCCAAACACAACCGAATCTATCAAGACGACAGGCACATTGGAGCTATTACCAGAGCTGATTCTCGTTCACATGGGAACATAGGCCAAGACGCATCAATGTGGCCGATCCACTGAGCCGACAACTTGTGGAAATGAAAGCAACCACCGACGTCAATGGGTGTTTTATGGCCATTGCAATAGTAATAGTACAAATACCAGATCCCCCTGCACCTCTGCGGCAACCACCACGAGAGATTATCCATTACAATGGTTTTGTAAACAGGATCCGGATAGGATACTGTGCGGATTCCTGGTTCCAAGACTCTCAAAATCTGGACAAGTACGGATTGGTGGAGGTTGCACGAATCTTCTGGCACGGAGAACAAGTTGTTGTGCCAAACTCGAGAAACATTCGAGCAAAGATTGTCTCCCAGTTTCACCACCTGCCGGTCGCAAGTCACGTGGGACCTCGAAAGACGGACACGCACTCTTGGACCACTGTTGGTGGCCAGGATAGAGTGTCAATGTCCATAAGTATTGTATGAAATGCGATCCATGTCTTTGGAATAAGGCTAGTAACAAGAAGCATGTTGGACTCCTCCAACAGCTTCCCATTCCTCGGAATCCATGGGAGTGCGTCAGCATGGACTTCATTACTGGTTTTCCTAACACGGCCCGTGGCCACGATGCAATACTAGTGGTTGTGGATCTTCTGACAAAGATGACACACTTAATTCCTACAACCACTGATGTGAACGTAGAGGAGACCGCTCATTTCTTCTTTGAGGGTGTTGTAAAGTACAACGGCTTGCCGTTGCGCATTATCTCGGATCGAGATCAAATGTTTGGAAGTAAGTTTAGGCAAAAGATGCACGAGTACTTCGGCATCGAGTCGCAGATGTCGACAGCGTTTTACCGTCTAACTGACGGACAGTCTGAGCGCATGGACTGCACCCCAGAACAAATGCTCTGTATGTATGTGGACCCTGCCATGAATGAATTCCTAGCACGGGCAGAGTTTGCGGTGAATAACTCGGTGAACGCGTCTACATAGTTCACACCGTTTGTGTTGAACAGTGCTTGGCATCTAGTGGTGCCCTCTTCATTGGCAAAGAGTGGGAGTATAGGAGGACAGGTTCCTTCTGCTCAAGCCTTTGCCGAGCGCAGGGACTCCTTGTTACAGGAGGCGAAGGGTCACCTTCAAGCTGCTCGGCAACGACAGAAGGCATATGCCGAGAAAAGTCGCCGTGAAGTCTCCTTTGACATCGGTGACAAAGTGTTGCTTAGCACTAAGAACCTTCGGCTGAAGTCGCCAGTGGCGCGAAAAATTCTACCGAAGTGGATTGCTCCATTTCCCATCGTTGCACGCATCGGGCCAATGGCATACCGATTACTGCTTCCGTTGAGAATGAAGACACATGACGTGTTTCATGTGAGCCTGTTGGCTCCATACACGGCAGAAGGAACCGTTCAGCCACCACTGGCAATCCTTGCTGTCGATGGTCAATTCGAGGTTCTTCGTCTGCTCCAGCACCGAGAGCGTACTGTTTGGTCGCGTCTTGTTAGGGAATACCTCGTTCATTGGGCCGGGTGTGGACCTGAACATAACTCATGGGAGCCCAAATCTCGGTTGCCCACAGGGGTGGTCAACGAGTATTGGAGAAACTTGGCAGCTTGCACGGATTGACGTGCGTCACGGGGCACCAACTAAACGCAGAAAAAGTGAACATCATTCCCGCATGGCGGCATTCATGGACTACAATTATAGGAGGTTGGGGATGCCTAACATGGTTGTCGCGCAGACGCTACAGCCTAAAGGGTGGAGGACGCTAGTCGTGCACATCAACAAGCTGCAGCTTAGGTCCAAGTGCCATGCACGTGTTCATGCTTAGCTGGTGATTGAGTGATTAATTTTCTTTCACAATGTTGATGACTCACTATCTGACAATCCTGCTTGTTGTTCATGAACCGAGATGGTTCATTATAAGTGGGGAGGAATGTAGCAGGAGGGCCGGTTCGGCCCTCCCTCCTCCTTAAAGTGAGGGGTGGTTGCGCACCACCCCTTGCGTCAGTGAGGGCTGGCTGACAGCCAGCATTCCGCTGGCCGTCGGCCAGCTCGCTGCCGGCCGGCTGGACGGCCGGCGGCCAGCCAAGTGACCGGCTGGCCACTAGCCGGCCAGCCGCCAGCCACCAATCGCGGCCTCAGCCCGATCCGCGGTTGAGGGGCCACGAGGGCCTCAAGGGTGAGGCCTCGTAGCCTCGTGCTCTCACCCTCACTTGCCCTCCTCGTGAGCGAGTGAGCGAGGACGAGGGAGGGGGACAAGGGATGCGACGCGAGAGAGACTGGCGCGAAATCGCTAGCGTACCTCGCACACAATGATTTTCTGCCAGAATGTCAAAAACATAAATCAAAATTCATTTGCGATGAACTTTGACGTAAAAACAACAGAATAACTCGTGTGAAAGCACGAGTTCAAGTTAAAAATCCCCAGTTTGGGTCCCAAAACCAGGGGTAAGGCTAAAAACGGAAATGGGCCTACGGAGACTCAAAATACTTTAGTCTCCCTGCTCTGGGTTGTTGATGACGATTGCCACTCAGTCTTGTGAAGGGGGGGGGGGGGGTAACCCCTTACGCGGACTCAGAATGCCATTATGCAAACGCCGACGACGACTTCAAAGCAGGAGCTGGAGACTCGACCCGTTACATGCATAGGCGCGTAGGGGAAGGTGCATAAGCGGAGGCGCAGACACATGTGCAAAGGCGCAGGAGCATGTGCAAAGGATGTGTTCGTATGCTTTCTGTTGACCCCTTGGCTTGTGGCTATTTGTGACCTCTATCCCTTCAACTTATATGCTGACTGCAAGAGACTCTTGACTAACTCAACAATAGCAATGTAGCGGGAGGGCTAGTTCGGAGTGGTTGCGCACCACCCCTCACGTCAGCGAGGGCTGGCCGGCGGCCAGCACTTCGCTGGCCGCCGGCCAGCTTGCTGTCGGCCGGCTAGATGGCCGGCGGCCGGCCAAGCGACCGGCCGGCCACCGGCCGGCAAGATGCCAGCCGCCGATCGCGGCCTCAGCCCGATCGGCGGCTGAGAGGCCACGAGGGCCTCAAGGGCGAGGCCTCGTGGCCTCGTACCCTCGCCCCCCGTCGCCCTCCTTGCAAAACAAGCAAGGAAGGACGAGGGATAGGGGGAGCGAGGGTGAAGATGAGAGGACTCTCGCGAAATTGTTTGCATGCCTCGTACGCGACAATTTCACACCAGAACGACAAAATGTAAATCAAAGTTCATTCGCGACGAACTTCGACATAAAATAAACGAACTAACTGGTGCGAACACACGAGTTCAAGGTAAAAACCCCCGGTTTGGATCCCAAAACCAGGGGTTTGGTAAGAAACGGAAATGGGCCTCCGGAGACTCGAAATATTCGAGTCTCCCTACTCTGGGTTATTGATGACGATTGCCCCTCAGTCCTGCAAAGGTGGTAAACCCCCTGACGCGAACTGAGAACGCCATTCTGCAAACTCTGTTGACGAATTCAGAGCAGGAGCTGGAGACACGACCCGTTATAGTGGTTCTCAGAGCCAAACGACCTCGTGACCAATAGTTCAACGGAAACGGCGGCTACGACATAGATAAAACGTCGTCGACAGCTGCAAGCAGCAGTAGAAACGCCAGAACTACGTCATCTACACTTAACAGATTGAAGCACCGTAAAGGGCGTTAGAGAGCTTGAAACAAGCTCTACTTGTTGGAGTCTCGTCCTTCCAGCCTCTCCTGTGTTCCAGAGGGCTAGGAGGAATTTTGTGGGGCGGGATGAAGAGTTCCTACCCCCAAACCACCAAGTTTTCCCCTCTTTTCAAGGTTCCCTCCTTCCCTCCTTCAACCAAAAATTGGGACAGCGCTTCTTCCCAAGGTTAGGGGCTCTCAAAGCTTGATGAAGCCCTCAAAAGAGGGAGGACGACACCTTGGGGACTTTTGCCGGCTCCCCCAACACCGCGGGCTCAAGGAGGACGCCGCCAAGGGGCGCGAGACGTGCCAAGAAGACGCAAGAAGAGACCAAGGAAGACCAGAAGACAAGAACACAAGAAGAAAAGTAGTCTTTTCGTTCTCGACCTTGTACTTGCTTGTTTTCTTGCTCTTTGTCCTAGTTTTGTGAGCGATACTCACACTTCTTCTTACTCCCTTGTGTTGCTGTTTTCTGTTTTCCTAGATCCTAGTTGCTACCAAGTGGCGTGAGTCACGGCTTAGGAGGAATATATTCAAAACCCACAACCTTGTGCCGACGTGGCGGCCTAGGAACATAGAAAATCAATTCATGATTGTCTCACCGATCGTGAGAGCAAGGGGTTTGTGGGAGGCGATTCCTCCTTAGCGTTGTGGGGTGATCCTCACAACGGTCTTCACGTGCTAGTTGCACGGGCAACGAGATGGGAAGTGCCGGACCCTTCAAGACCAACAAGGGCAAGGTGGTGACGGCCTCACCACAAGCTCTCAATGGACTCAAAATTTTGGGAGCCGCCGCCGCGAGCACGGTTGCCAATCCAAAGGCAACCGTACTGCCAAAGGCAACCGTACCACCGAACGCAACCTACCAAACCTCGGCGATACCGAGAAGCGTGCGGAGGCCAAAACGTTGCTCGACGAGCACGTTGGCGCACACGTGGGTGACCCCCACACGACGGACGACGCGATGGAGGAGGATCCCCGGGAGGAGGACCCCAACGAAGAGCACGACGGTGATGATGGCGAAGGGGACAAGGATCGCGACCATCACCATCGTCGTACGGCGATCTCGAGCCGATTGCTCAAAAAGGGCAAGGCGCCCGCCGCATCGCCTGAAGCTGCTGACGGTAGCGAGACTGCCGAGAGCAGCAAGGGCGCTGAAAGCAGCCACACGGGGAGTTCCCGCGAGAACGAGCCGGACGACGTTGCCGCAAAGGCAATTCGCGATGACCGTCGTAGGCTCGCGGGGTTTGCTGTTGAGGCAGCAGGCCAACTTAAGATCGCCATCAATGGTAGAGATACTGTACCACTCGGAGGAATGGGGGCGGACCCCCCTTCCTACGATGTGGCCGCAATGGGACAATGCGGCACCCACTCGAGCGTCATCGCTGACGAGAGTTTCCTCCGAAAGGTGGGACTCCTTGGAGGCGTGTACGTGAACCGTACCCTCCTCCAATAGGTAAGGGTGCACGGATAACGCATGGCCCTGGAGGCTATCGTCCATGCTCTGACGACAGCAGAGGTCAAGCTCGCGTTCACCAACCTGCTGGCCCACCTCGGGCAGAGCATCACAGACCTCGATCGTGATCGCCAGTTGCTGCGCCTGGCCGCCCATGAGGCAAGCCGCCAATGCAACGACCTCGACAAGGTGTTGCAAAGCGTGACCTATGTGCGGATGCAGCAGCAACCGCAGCGTCCCGCAGCTGCGGATGCCACTGCCGGTGGCAGCGACAACTTGCCTACCTCGACGACTTTGGGGTTGCTCATGAACACGTCCTACCTCCACAGTGTGGAGATCTTCCTGAAGGGTGTGAAGCTAATCGACTGGCTGAACCACATGGAGCACGTTCTACGTGTCCACAAGGCTCCACTCAGCCAGTCGGGCGACCTTGCCACGACGCGACTTGAAGAAAAACTCTTCAAGTATGTGGTCAAGGAGTGGACTGCGCAGCAGCCGCACCTCGAGTGGCAGCCCATGCCGTGGGAGGCCTTCTGCGCGATCATGCGCAAGAAGTACACCCAACGTGAGGAGGCGTAGCATACTTTCCACAGGATAAAGGGCTTCAGGCAGTTGGACAGCTCGCTCGAATCCTACTTGAACGAGTTTGCTGCACTCGTGGAGGAAGCCAAAAGCTTAACTGAGGGCGATGGGACTCAGACGTTCAAGTACCCGGAGTGCATGCTGCTGGAGTACTTGCATGATGGTCTCGCCAGCGAGAAGCTGAAGGACATGACCACCACGACAGCCATTGGCCAAGCTTGGACAAGCTGGACGGTGTTGCGCGACTACATGAACAAAGTATATTCAGAGAAGCCGAAAGCACTACTCTGATGCACGGCCGAACGCGCGTGCACAGCAAGGCCGCGACATGCGCATGGGCGCTGCAGGGGCTGGTGGGTCAGCTGGACAGCAAGGCGGGGCCAAGGGCAAGAAGCCTGTAAACCCTCCAGCCAAGAAGGTTGGTGGATACAAGGGCCCCAACAACAAGCGCAGCCGTGAGAATGACGAGCTACAGGCGGCGCGTGAGCGTCGCAACACATCCTTCTGCGAAAGGGCTCTGCCACAACTGAATGCAGCCGGGCCACTTTAGGGCTCAGTGCCCTCAGGCTGCTGGGGCTGGACAAGAGGCCGCGACGTTAGGTGTAGCAGTAGCACTGCGTGGGGATGGTGCAATAGGAGGCCGCGGACAGGGCCATGGACAGGGTCGCGGTCGTGGCAATGGGCCCGGCCGTGGTAACGGACAGGGCCGTGGGGCGGGTTTTCCCCACCCCTGAGTGACGTCAGTGGGGACTGCTCAGGGGTAAAACTAGATCACGCGTGTGGATTCATGTTTTTGGATGAGGATGTTAGACAATTTGAGTGTTTTATGAGTTCAAGTTTCTCTGTTGTTTTCTCTCTTCTTATTGAACCGCATTCTACACTTGCTGACCGACATTGCCCACTAAACCTTGCATCTCCAGACCAAATGCATGATCGTACATGTTTACTGGTGGCGACACCGACCTCTGTGCAAGAGTTGTGTGACGCAGTGATTGAAGCAAACGCCCTCAAAGCAATGAGTTCAATCACGTTTACAGTACCTTTGGTCAACGATTTCAACCCAGTCAAATTTCACGACAGGAAGGTGCTAGCCAAATTCACACGTGCCCACAAGATGTCAACTTGAGTGGGTGAATCATGGTTTTGACGGCCGTCGTATAGATTCTGTGTTTATCACAAACTCGGCTTGCCGTCGTCGAGTCTGTTCACTCGAAAGAGTGGAGGCAGATCAAAGGACACCTAGTTGGTGCTCCCGTGAACGTACTTGCTGACACTGGAGGGGACGACTCTTTTGTAAGCCTTGGCTTTACCCGACAGGTTGGCCTGAAGTATGAGCCATCGAATAGCACAGTTGTTGTTGGTGACAACCATACGGTGCCCGTGATCGGTACTTGTAAAGCAAAAATTTGCATTCAAGGATTCACGCAGAGTGTCACGTTGAAGGTACTCAACCTTCTTGACCTATTTGACGTGGTGCTAGGCAATCCTTGGCTCCGTGAGAACAAGGCTCTAATGTGCTTTTAGTCAAAGCATTTGATCCTCCGAAAAGGAAAGCACTGCTTTACATTGATTCAGAGTAAGGAATTATCACCGACCCGACCAAAAGTCCATGTCGGTTGGTCTGCGATGCAGGTCAAGAGACGTATTCGACAAGGCTGTCGATACTTCTTGGCTCAGCTGCAGAAAGTGGAGGATGACGTGAAGGAAGACACGCCACAAGAGATCAAATATCTATTGGCGGAGTTCTCGGATGTATTCCAAGACCCACCGGCTGGGCTTCCTCCATAAAGACACATGGGTCATAAAATTCCGCTGCAACCGGAGGCGAGTCCTCCGTTCAGACCCATGTATCACCTTAGTCAGCAGAAAGGCAAGAGGCCGAACGCCAAATCAAAAAGTACCTTGCAAAAGGGTGGATCAAGCCCAGTAGCTCGCCGTATGGTGCGCCAATCCTTTTTGTGAAGAAAAGGATGGTGGTTTACGCATGTGCGTGGATTACCAGGCGTTGAACAATGTGACGGTGAAAATTTGATTCCCTGTACCAGGGATTGAGGACCTTTTTGACCAACTCCAAGGCACAAAAGTGTTTTTGTCCTTGGATTTATCTCAAGGGTACCATCAAATCCGCATCACGAAAGATGATGTGCCCAAAACCGCGTTTCAAACACACATGGGACACTATCAGTTCCGAGTGTTATGCTTTGGGCTTACAAATGCCCCGGCAACCTTCCAAGGAGAAATGAATCGAACGTTTGTCAAGCAACTCGGACGGTTTGTCTTGGTTTACCTGGACGACATCTTGGTTTTCTCCAAATCAATGGATGAGCACATAGAACATCTGTGCGAAGTTCTCGCAATCCTTCGGTTACAGAAGTCTGGAGCAGATGCTCCGCATGTATGTGGACCCTGTCATGCATGATTGGGACAGATTCCTAGCACCGGCGGAGGTTGCGGTGAACAACTCGGTGAACGAGTCCACACAATTCACACTGTTTGTGTTGAACAGTGGTCGGCATCCAGTGGCACCCTCTTCATTGGTGAAGAGTGGGAGTACAGAAGGGCAGGTCCCTTCCGCTCAAGCCTTTGCCGAGCGCATCGACTCCTTGTTAGAGGAGGCGAAGGGTCACCTTCAAGCAGCTCGGCAGCGACAAAAGGCATATGCCGACAAAGGTCGTCGGGAGGTCTCGTTTGACATTGGTGACAAAGTGCTGCTTAGCACTAAAAACCTTCGGCTGAAGTCGCTAGGGGCAAGAAAACTTCTACCGAAGTGGATTGGGCCGTTTCCCATTGTGGTACGTATAGGGCCAGTGGCATACCGATTGCTACTTCTGCCATGTATGAAGATACATGACGTGTTTCATGTGAGCCTGCTGGCTCCATACACGGCAGACGAAACCGTTCAGCCACCGCAAGCAGTCCTTGCTCCCGACGGCCAATACGAGGTCCTTTGCCTACTCTAGCACTGAGAGCGTACTCTTTGGTCGCGCGTTGTTAGGGAGTACCTCGTTCATTGGGCCGGTTGTGGACCCGAACATAATTCATGGGAGCCCGAATCTTGGTCGCCCACAGGGGTGGTCAACGAGTATTGGAGCAAGCTTGTAGCTCGCACAGATCAACGCGTGGCAGGAGGTACCACCTGAACACGGAAGAAGTGAGCAACATTCCCACAGGGCAACATTCATGGAAAGCGACCATAGGAGGTTGGGGACGCCCAACGTGGTTGTCGCGCGAACGCTCCAGCCTAAAGGGGGGAGGCAGCTAGCCGTGCCGACCTACAAGCTGCAGCTTAGGTCCAAGTACCATGCATGTGTTCATGTCTAGCTGGTGATTCAAATTCTTAAGTTTCTTTCACAATGTTGATGACTCATTAACTGACAATCGTGCTTGTTGTTCATGAACCGAGGCGGATCACAATAAGTGGGGAGGAATGTAGCGGGAGGGCCGGTTCGGCCCTCCCTCCTCACTGAAGCGAGGGGTGGTTGCGCACCACCCCTCGCATCAGCGAGGGCTGGCCGGCGGCCAGCACTTTGCTGGCCGCTGGCCAGCTCGCTGCCGGCCGGCTAGATGGCCGGCCACCGGCCGGCCAGCCGCCAGCCGCCGATCGCGGTTTTAGCCTGATCGGTGGCTGAGAGGTAACGAGGGCCTCGAGGGCGAGGCCTCGTGGCCTTGTACCCTCACTCCCCTTTGCCCTCCTTGCAAATCAAGCAAGCGAGGACGAGGGATAGGGGGAGCGAGGGTGAGGATGAGAGGACTGGCGCAAAATTGCCTGCGTGCCTCGCACGCGACGATTTCGCACTAGAACGGCAAAACATTAATCGAAGTTTGATCACAACGAACTTCGACATAAAATAAACGAAATAAGTCGTGCAAACACACAAGTTCGAGGTAAAACCCCCCGGCTTGGGTCCCAAAACCAGGGGTTTGGTAAAAAACAGAAATGGGCCTCTCGAGACTCAAAACATTCGAGTCTCCTTGCTCTGAGTCGTTGATGACGATTGCCCCTCAATCCTGCGAAGGGGGTAAACCCCTGACGCGGACTGAAAACGCCATTCTGCGAACTCCGACGACGACTTCAGAGCAAGAGCTGGAGACACGACCCGTTACAAGCAAGGCTAGGGGATGTAATGAGCAAGTCATCAAATTACACAATACTGGCCACCAATGGGGCAGAGCCACAACATGCCACAAGTCGTCGCAAGTTTTTCTCTGCTCCTGCTCCTAGATTCCTACATCTCTTCACCAGCACCTCTACATCATCAACTCCACACTTACGCCTCTGCACCTATGCCTGCACACCTACGCCTCTGTGCATTCTTCTCCATGCCTACGCCTACGCGTCCACATGTGTGCCTCAGCAAATGTACCTACACCTTAATACATGCTTCTCCTTTTTTGCACATGCGCCTGTATCTCTGCACATGCATCAATGCCTTTGCACATGCACGTCTTTGCCTGCACCTCTTGGGCCATACGTCTATGCATGTACCTCTACGCATGCGCCTCTGTGCCTACGCCTCCACGCCTGTATCTCTACGCCTCCGCCCTCGCACCTGCCCCTCCGCACCTGTGCCTCCACGCCTCCACCTCCGTGCCTAGGTCTCCATGTTTGTGTGTCCGTCTTGCGCATCTGCGCCTGTGCATCCACACTTACGTGTCTATGCCTGTGCATCTGCGCCTGTGCCTTAGGACATGCACCTGCACCTTTGCAAATGTGCCTGCGCCTTAGTACATGCGTCTATGCCTCTACGCCTGTGGATCTACACCTACATCGTCATGCCTACACCTCTGCACCTACACCTCCACGTGTGTATCTCTGCACTTGCACCTCAACACCTGCACCTGTACACCTACACGTTTCCGCCTGCACCTCAATACATGTATTGTACTGAGATGTATTTTCCCTTAAAATATTTTTTTTCCGCCCATGCGTTCCTAGATTAATTCTGACACGTATGAGCAAATCACATGTGAAATTAAGCCGTAGATGGATGTTTTTCATCCATGCAATTCCTTCATTTTGTCTATTTAACCCGGGTTTACTACGCTAGCCAGTTCTACCATGAATGTTGTGAAACAAAGATTGACAAAAAAAAATGTTCCCTGAATAGAAAACACAGCACATAGCGATGGTTCGACACAAACGAGGCCTACGCTGGACCCATGACATCCCCGACCTCAGGCTCTACACGCTCCCTAAACAACATGCTGCTGGGATCCACGGCTTCCTCTGCCGCACCTTCGCGGAAGCTAGAGTCAAGAACGCGGCCGAATCCACAAGCATCCTAAGCATGTTTGACAAGATCAGTGTTGGCCCTAAGTTTGAGCCAAGATTGAAGCACCCACGACATCCCTTGGTTGCGCATCTTAGCCAAGCCTAACTCATCCTTGCCATTGCTTCCAGCTTGGAGATTTGCACGCACTTCATTTGCGTGCCACTCATGGAAAGAAGTTTCTATGGCTGCCTTGAACGGCTGTTGAAGGCCGACATCGGCAGGCTGTGCCTTTGAAGTGCAGCCAGCCGGGATAAAGAGAAGGCGGATGTATGGATGGTGAGTTTTAAGGAATACACAGAACTCAGCCGTGGTGTGAGGATGCCATGCATCCAGCAGCATGATGACCTTTGCCTTCCCCACCATCTTCTGATGCTTCTCACAATGCTGCTTGTACCACGGGTGAACGACATTCGTCACCCACTCTTGATTAGTCTTGCTGTTTGCCCAATGGTTTGCGGTCTGATTGAGTTTGAAGCGGTAGTATTCCTTTGCACGAAGTGCGTTGGCGTTGTCCGGGTGGCAGCAGTCGGTCTTACCTGCGTAGATCAGCTGCAATGGCAGCACATCGCCGGCCATCGTGGAGACGACAAGCGCCGTAATCTGGCGCTTGTCATCAAGTGCAGCAATGGCCACCTCCTTCGATCCCGCCGGTGCGTACGTCCGGTCCCGTGCATAGAGCATGCACCATTTGTCAGTTGCGGCGTAGGACATTTACACATTGTATGCATTGACTGAAATACATGTGAGCGCAATTAAAGCTTACCAGTAGGCACGATGCTCACGCTCGTGTGATCCGCGTTGACGACCAAGTCGGGATCCACCTGGTTCATCACCATGAGTGCAACAACGTGCTTGTGCATGGCCAGCACGCTATCCTCCCACGTTGCCGGTAGCTTCTGAGCGACTATAGTGCCGCATCGTTAGGTCCAGCGCATGTGCTCACGAACAAAGTTGCGAATCCAAGAGCGGAAGAAAGTCATGCTGCCACCATTGGCCAGCAGCTCTTCAGGATGGTGCTCAAGTGGAAGCGCATGCACGACGTTGTGAACGTTGGCAGAGTTAATGATGGTGCCGGCTGCGCGCATGTTTGTGAGGGTTTCCGCAATACTTTCCTCAAACTCAGGATGACGGTCAAGGAAAGACGTCCGACCACGATAGCCATGCGTGCGTTTGGAAGTGGCACCTTGCAGTTTGATTTCATCAACATGTGACAGAAACCCACGGAATTTTGGCAACAAAATTGTGCTTCTTGGTTTGTACCAGCCGCGAACCGTAGAAGGCGAAAGCTGGTCGTAGATGCACCGGCCGCCGACCTGTCGGAAAAGCTTCCAGAGGATGTTGACGGCTTGGTAGGCGTTTTCCCCCGCCAGCATCGCACCAAGGATGCGCGGCAGATGTCCGTTGCTCAGCTAGTTAACGTATTGGCCACTGTCTGTGGGACATTCTGCCGTGTTGTCGTCTTCTGCACCACTTTCCCGGCAGTGGTGGCGGTGGCGGGAGGGCAAGACGTGCGTGGGAGCAGGCGTTCATGTTGGATAGGGCTGTTGCGTCCTCAACGGATGGCAGGAGGAACGCTCAAGCCTTCTTTGGGGGCTGGCCAATAGGGCGCTTTGGTGGCAGCTTGGACGGCGTTGGGTGTGTCATCTTGTGCAGGTCGAAGTGACGATTCTGTTCTGCGGAGGCCTCCTCGGCAGTGAGACATTGCATGTTGAAGTCTAGTAGTGACTTCATGGTGGCGGTTGGTACAGGCTGACGGGAGGAGTGCGATGAAACTGAGGGGCAGTTCGAAGTGTCATGCAGAGCGCTGTGGCACATTTGAAGTCCGACGTTGGTCGAAGGAGATGACGCGACGAGAGCGAGAGCGATGATTCCACGCGACAAGATACCGGCAAAGGGCTGATGGCGGAGCCCGACGGCGGAGGGCACGGCCATGTCGCAGGTTGTACACCTACAATGTTGCCATGGAAATCTAAAGATTGTCCGCGTTTGACGACTCGCACATCCAAACTTCGAAGTTCGAAATGAGGCTGCGCGGAAAATGTAGCATGCGGACTTGAACGATCGGCAAATATGATTTTTTCTATGTTTTTGTGGACAGGATTTAGGCGATCACATACAAAAATCCAAGACAGATGAATATGGGAGAATATGGGGATCACAAAAATCGGGGAAAAAACTTGAAGGAACATGCCTCTCAGTATGGTACATGCGCCGCTGTACATGTGCCTATGTCTATGTACATTTTTCTGTACCACTAGCGCATGTGCGTCTGCGCCTGGAACACTACGCCTATGCATATGTGCTTGAGCATTTGCATCTTCTTGTCTAATCTTGCATGTCCATGCGTGCCCCTCCAAGCCTGTGCCTTTCCTCCTGAGGTGAAAGTGCAGAGGCACGGGCACAGACTCGCAAGCATAGATGCACAGGTCAGATGCACAGTCAGGAAGGCCCAAGCGCAGAGGCGCACACGTGGAACAGGGACGAAGGGGCAGGCGTAGAGTCCTAGGCGCGGAGGCACAGGCACGGAGGCGCAAGCATGGAGGCAAAGGGGAAAGGGCCTCCGCTCGGAGGCGCAGGTGTGGAGGCTTGTTGCCATTTGTGCCCTCCGTCCCATTTGTGGCCATTCTTGTGTAAGTTGGTGACTTGCTTATTACATCCCCCTAGCCCTACTGTTGCTCAGGTGGTCAAGGTTCTCTTACAGTCAGCATACAAGATGAAGGACCTTGGATGCGCTTGAGTCTTTCTGAACATGGAGCTTGAGCATGATGGCTTTGAGTGCACACCAGTATTCATTAGGCTACGTATGTGAACTGTCTAGGGAGC
>SZWC01003980.1:10608-33887 GCA_023375785.1 Penium margaritaceum | reverse complement strand
TGTTGAATATGTTTGCCCCTTGTTCAGTCTTGTACGACGGATCAGGAATGCTCTGCCCCTTGTGGAGGTATGACCCCTGGATTTGTTGTAGGGTGACTCAACTATGCTCTGTCTCATGTGAGATATGACCTGTGAGTACACCATGTAGGTGAGTGGTTAACTTAGCCATTTTGTTGATTTGGCCAAGTGAGAGGTCATGAGCTCGATCCTGGCTCCATGCACATCTTGGTTGTTTTAGAAGCTTCCAAGAAAGAAAGTCCATTGCTTCTGGGAAGCAACACGGCTGATCAGTCACCTTGGCACAAGGATGCTTATGTGTCAAGCCCACATCGCAAGTCTCTTGGTGATGTGGCAGGGTCAAGCCACTTCTTAGGAATGTGCTTTTGAGTTCTAGGACTGGACAGGCAGCTATAAAAGGACTTGTCTTGCATGCTGATCAATTAACCCTTGCTTGATGCTCTCTTGCGTATTGACGACTTGAGCTCTTCTTGAGATGTAATGCTAAGGCGTTAGTACTCTTGAAGGTGAAGTGTATGCCTGATTAAGTTTGGGGTGCATGACACATACCTGCAAAGGAAGAAGGTGTAAGAACCTTTGTGAGCTTTTCGGTTTCGCGGCTTCTCTGCCGGAGGTGGTTAGCTCAATAGCTAACACTCTGCTTGCCACAACCCCAACTAACTCCACGCTTATGACCCCAAGCGAGTCAACAACTCTTGAAAAACTTCAACGTGTCATAGTTGGGAGGGAGGTCAGTTCCTTTGGTTGCCTCCAAGTTCTTTGCTATCTGATATACCTTGCCACTACAATGCAAGATAATGTGTCATTTTTTGTGAACTTCATAGTACAATTCTCTCAGCGTCCATGTGCGTGCCATGTTGGGGTTGATCCTTGCATAGCTTGTTATGCCCTTTCCACAGTAAACATCTGGTCGTACAATTGAGCACACCCCTCCGTCATTGTTGATGGATACAAGGATGGTGATAGGGCGTATGGTACCGGTGCTCATAGTAATTTAAGCAATACCTTCCTGGCCGATGCCACTACTATGTCATGGAAGATTCGAAAAACGGTATGTGGCATGCAGCTATAGCAAAGCCAAGTATGTTGCGCTCAGCTTGGGCATGTGTGAGAGTGATTTGTTGTGCCTCTTGCTCTAGTAGCTCCTTGTTTCCATACACTGTATTGCTCTGCATCACAAAAACCAGGGCATGAAGGCCACGAAGAAAAGCTATGCGACACACCACTCTCATACCAATGAACACTATGTTTCTTGTGAGTCTATGGCCACTGGTATTGTGAAAATTGTTTGGGTTGACGCACGACCACATCGCGCTTGCTTATGGACCAAGGCCCTCAGTTGTGGGAGGTTGAAGTTTTCTATTCCCGCTCTTGGTCGCACACAGTCGTCTCACTACCTGATTGAGATTACTACATGCTTTCCTCTCTTGCTATCCTACTTTGTACATTCTATTTGTCTATGATCATGCATTGACCTGTTGTTTATGTGCAATTCTTGTTTGTACATAGGCCGGAATGGGTTTTTGTTTGGTGCACAAAAGTGCTGAGCTCCTAATATTCTTATCATAGTCAGTTGTTCTCCTTGCACACACATTTCCATAGGAGAGTGAGTCAACATGGTTGCAATACACATCGAGTGATAACAATAAACAACAACACATTAAAGCATGATGGACGTTCTCTTCGCTTAGCTCTCATTGCCTCTGCCATTGACATAGCCACAGTCTCATGCATGTTTTCCAACCAGTTATTGTTACGACTCACCTATTTTTGATAATTGGTTTTGTTGCCCTCAATAGGATGGCATGACCAAAAACACTTTAGAATAATGTGGTTAGAAGTTTGCCTACCTGGTTGGTTTGTGGTATGATGTGGTTAGGTGTAGCGTACGGACAATCTGTAGGGTTAAAAATGGCCGTTAAATGATTATCGGGTGTTTCGGGTACTCGAGGCTCAAGTTTCGAGGAGACAAAGCCCGGAAAAATATAATAGGCTTGAGTCTGTTTTGACTCTAGCCTAGAAGATATCTGTGACACGATTCTAAGTGAAAGGAGTGCCGCGATGGAAAATCCATTGCGTCACTCCTCCTCCACTCTTAGCTTGGCGCTGGGGTCCTATTCTAGCGTGGCAATGCCACGTGGAACGATAGGGTTTTAGGATGCATGTTTGCAAGAATGCCCTATGACAACTGCGTCCATTTGTGGCGCGGTTTGTCTCAGCCAAAATGGCTGAGGCGACCATTTGCCCACCCTCCTTGGACTGACTATTCTGAGGGCCTATATTTTGTTTCCACAGTTAGTCACAAAACATCCCATAGCTGTTACATTGGCATCAGAGCCAGAGCTTCCGCAAGAGAAAAGAAATGTGACCGTCGGAAACACTTGGACGTCGGATCTGGACATCTACAGACATTGTTAGCTATCGACGCAGATTACAGCAAAGAAAAAAAATGTTTGGACCAGTTCATCCAAACGCCGCCCGATCGGTGGAGAGAGCGATCTGGCTGAGCCTCGATGAGCCAAGAGCCAAGCTAGAACTACGACGAGCCAACTGAAAATAAAAGAAAGAAAGGGGAGCCCGGGGGAGTCACCAAACGGTGACCAACAGGCGTCGTGGCGGCGTCAAGCGTCGAGCGTCGAGCGTCGAGGAGAGCCTCTCCCCCACCTCATTCGTTCTTCACCGTGGGCCGACAAGGAGGGGAGGGACGGACTCCCCCCTCCCCCCCCCGCTCTCTCACTGTCAACATCGCCAAAGGGGAGGAGGGACGGACTCCCTCCCTCCCCCATTAAGCATGGCGCCGACGGCGCCAAAGAGGAGGAGAGGGACGGGAGTCCCCCTCCCCTCGGTCATGGTGCCGGTGGCACGAAGGGGAGCAGTTGAGGGGAAAGATTCCATCCCCCCTATCGACTATGGCGCCTACGGCGCCATGGAAGGGTGGGTGAGGAGAGTATCCTCCCCCTCCCCCTCGTCCATGGCGCCGGCGGTGCCAAGGGGGGTGCGAGGAGGGAGAGTTCCCCCCCCCCCCCCCGTCAATGGCGCCGGCTGCAGCAAAAGGGGAGGGTGAGGGGAGAGTCTCTCCCCCCCCCCCTCGTCCATGGCGCTGACAGCGCCATGGGGGGCTGGGGAGGGGAGAGTCTCCCCCCCCCCCCGTCCATGGCGGGAGCCATGCCAAGGGGGAGGTGAAGGGGGAGTTACCCCACTTCCCAGTCTCCCCCCCCCCTCCCCAGGTCGTCTGCACCACAGGGGCCTCGAAGGGGAGCTACTCCCACCGCCAGATCGAGGCAGCAAGAGACTACAAGGAAGGGAGGAAGATTCCTCCCTCCTTTCATGTCTGTCGGGGGAGGAAGGCCCTCCCCACGTTTTTATGTCAAATGAAAACATGACAGGATTCCTTTCTTGCGTGTGTAAGTGGCGCAGTCATTCCACAGTAGTGACAAGATTTTGGAGGTCATGAGTTTCAAAGAAGTTTTCTTCTTCATTTTTTTTCCGGACCACCCAACGGCTGGTCCATGGAAACCATGACAAGTTTGTTGTTTGAACCCATTGGTTCCACACAAACCGGAGGGCAGGTCCTCTGTTTGGTATCCATTCTGGATGCCGTAAAAACCAGTTTGAAGCTCGGAATGAGCTCCGAATTGAAAACAGAAAAATCTTTTGGTGCCACTAACACCAGACGCGAGGACGATTTCCTCGATTAAGCGCGGAACTGACCATGTCAATAATGGGTTTTCCACCGTAATGTGGTAAAGAAAATCCGATTGAGCTCTACAATATTTCTGGTCTTATGAAATATTCTAAATCCATTTCCCCATGAATGGGAAAGGGGTGAAAATTGATCATTTTCCCAAGAGATCATGGGGTGTCGTTTTCAAAGGAACAGGTTGTTCCATGCGATAGAACTGGCACTTGGAATGCAATAAATCGGGGTTTATTCACCGTGAGAAAATGTGCATCGATCGTGCGTACACTTTCATCAACCTCAAATTTGGGATTCTTCATGGAAAAAAGATCCAAAATGGGCGACCGCTAGAAAGCCACGACATGGCTCAAGCGGGTTGTTCATGCCCTAAACAATATTGTTTATGCGAAACGACCACTGTGGCTTGCACCGGGTTTGAGAATGACAACGGTGATGTGAATCGAGACGAATTCTTGGTTGAAACAAATAAGGCATTGAACGTGCTATGACCACTCAAGAACTCATCTACATATCGTAACAATGAAAATGTGCGAGTTGCACAAAACGAGTGTCAATTGCACGGTTACACGGATGTCGACCACATCATCGACGTAGGTGCCGATGGCACTACGGGCAACAGCTCAAGTGCTCGTTGCAAAAACTTTGTCGGTGTCAAACACATCAACAGTGCTGCTTCTAGTTGCACCTTAATCACGGATGCCGAAAGCATCCGTGGTGCTCGTGCAGAACGCACTGCTCATGGTCTACGGAGATGTGACCAAAACAAATGATGATTCCATATTCATGTGGGTTTCGATTGCACTAAGGATGTTGTGTAAGTCATTTGTGAATGTATTCGAAAAAAACAAGAATGTGAGTACCTATCGCACTCAATACACACACGCAATGGTGGAAATCCACGCGTGATGGTCGATTGACAAGTGCCGGTTGCACTTAGAATATGATCAGCATGGAAAATGCAATTGCAATATTCACGTGAGTGCCGAACGGACAAAAATCATGATGTTAAATGCATGGCCGATGAGTGCATTGGTTAGATCGTTGACACGAGTGCCGAATGCACCGTTGTCATAAACGCCGATTGCACAATCGACAAAAGTTGCGCGTAGCACAATTGTCATGGGTACCGAATGCACCACTGATACAAGTGTCAGACGCACTACATTCATGATTACCGGTTGGACTTGTTATGCTAGTATTGATGGTACAACACATGTTATTTGATGCCGATTGCAATGATAACATGGGTGCCGATTGCACCCCATTGTATCAACTAGCAAGAAATAGCCACCTCGTTGTCTTGTCAGGCTAGCGTGTGATAGACCACCAAACGAAAGCATAGAATCTATGCACGGAGTGGTTCCATGGGCAAGTGCGTCAAGCGCGTTATTCGAAACGCTGAAAGCACGTCGTCTGACATTTGCAAGGCATCTCGACAAAGTCGAGGATGGTCATACTGGCGAATCCTTCAAATGGAGAAACGACAAGTATGGATAGAAACATTCACAAACGACTGTGGTGATGAAACAAGGATCACACGCTTTGATTCAAAGCACATCAGAGCCTTGTTTTCACAAAGCCAGGTATCGCCTAACACTACTTCAAATGGGTGAAGGAGGCTGAGTACCTTCAACATGACACTCTGGGTGTATCCTTGAATACAGATTTTCGCTTTACAAGCACCGACCACGGGTACCGTACGGTTGTCACCGACAACAAGTACGCACTTTGATGGCTCGTACTTCAGGCCAACCTGTCGGGTTAAAGCCAAGGCTAACAAAATATTCGTCTCCTCCAGTGTCAGCAAGTACGTTCATGGGAGCACCAGCTAGGTGTCCTTTGAACTGCATCGTCATGTTTCCTCCACTCTTCCGAGTAAAAATGCTCGACAATGACAAGCCGAGTTTGTGATAAACATGGAATCTCGACGATGGACGCCGCAGCTCCAATGATTCACCTACTCTAGTCCACATCTTGTGGACACGTGTGAATTCTGCCAGCACCTTCCAAACCTTAAATTTCACTGGGTCAGAGCCGTCGACTAAATGTACCGCAAACGTGATTGAACTCATCGCTTTCAGGACGGTTGCTTCAATCACTGTGTTACACAATTCTTGTACAGTGGTCGGTGTCGGCACCACTAAGCAGGTTTGGTCATGCATCTTGTCCGCTGATGCAAGATTGAGTGGGAAATGTCGAATAGCAAGTGCAGAATGAGGTTCGATGAGAGGGGAGAAAACAACAGAGAAATTTGAGCTCGTAGAAAAACAAAAAAAATTAACATCATCGTCTCAAAACATGAACTTACACTCATGATCGAGTTTTACCCCCAAGTGGTCCCCACTAACGTCACTCAGGGGTGGGGAAAACCCGCCCCACGGCCTTGTCCATTACCACGGCCGGGCCAATTGCCGCGACCGCGACCCTGTCCACGGCCCTGTCCGCGGCCTCTTGCTGCACCCTCCCCACAAGGCGCTGCTGTTGCGGCTAACGCCGCAGCCTCTTGTCCACCACCAGTAGCCTCAGGGCACTGAGCCCTAAAGTGTTTGGGCTGCATGCAATTGTGGCACAGTCCCTCACGGAAGGCCGTGCTACGACGCTTGCGCGCCACCTAAAACTCGTCATTATTGCAAGCACGCTTGTGGTTGGGGGGCTTGTTCCCACCAGTCTTCTTGGTTTGGGGGTTTGCCGCTTGCTTGCCCTTGACCCCGCCCCGCTGCCCGGCTATCCCTCCAGCCCGTGCAGCATCCATGCGTGCATCGCGGCGTTGCTGTGCACGCACATTCGGCCGTGCATCCGAGTAGTGCTTCGGGTTCACCGAATACACTTCCCTCATGTAGTCTTGCAACGCCCTCTAGCTTGTCCAAGCTTGGCCCGTTGCGGTCGTGGTGGTCTTGTCTTTCAGCTTTTCGCTAGAAAGACCATCGCACAAGTACTCCAATAGCATGCACTCTAGGTACTTGAAGGTCTGCATACCGTCGCTCTTGGTGAAGCTTTCGGCTTCCTCCACGAGCGCGGTAAACTTGCTCAAGTAGGCCTCAAGCAAGTTACCCAGCTGCCTGAAGTCCTTGATCTTGTTGAAGGTGCGCTGCGCCTCCTCACGTTGGGTACACTTCTTGCACATGATTGCGTAGAAGGATTCCCACGGCATGGGTTGCCACTTGATTCGAGGCCTCTGCGCACTCAAATCTTGGACCACGTACTTAAAGAGCTTGTCTTCAAGCTTGACTGAGTGGAGCCGTATGGACGCGTAGGACGTGCTCCATGCGATTCAGCCAGTCAGTCAGCTTCGCGCCCTTCCAGAAAATCTCCACATTATGGAGGAAGGACGTCTTCATGACCTGCCCCGAAGTCGTTGAGGTAGGTGCATTGTCGCTGCTAACGGCAATGGCATATGCAGCTGTGGCGTGCTACGCTCGCTGTTGCATCTGCACCTGGGTCATGCTCTGCAATGCCTTGTTGAGGTCCTTGCATCGGCGGCTTGCCTCATGGGCGGCCTGGCGCTGCAGTTGGCGATCACGGTCAAGGTCCGTGATGCTCTGCCCGACGTGGGCCAGCAGGTTGGTGAACGCAAACTTAAGCTCTGATGTTGTCATGGTATCGGCGATAGTCTCTAGGGGCCTCGCGTTGTCCGTGCACCTTTACCCACTGTAGGAGGGTACGGTTCGCGTACACGCCTTCAAGGAGCCCCACCTTTTGGAGGAGACTGTCGTTAGCGACGGCGTTCGAGTGGGCGTTGCCCTGCCCCATTGCCACCACATCGTAGAAAGGGGGATCCGCCCCCACACCTCCAAGTGGTGCCGTACCTCCACCGTCGGTGGTGATCTTGAGTTGGCCCGCCGCCTCATCAGCAAACTCCACAAGCTTGTGGCAGTCATTGCAAATTACCTTCACAATGACGTCGTCTGTCTCGTTCTTGCGGGAACTTCCCGAGTGGCTGTTTTCAATGCCTTTGATGCTCTTGGTGGCCTCGCTGCTGTCGGCAACTTCGGACGATACGGTGAGCGCCTTGCCCTTCTCGAGCGAACGAATCGAGTTCGCCGCATGACGATGGCAATGGTCGTGATCCTCATCACCTTTGCCATCGTCGGTGTCGTGCTCTTCGCCAGGGTCCACGCCCGGGTGGTCCTCCTCGAGCACGTTGTCCGTCGCGTGGGGATCATTCACATGCGTGTTGACGTGCTCGTTGAGCACTTTTTGGCTTTCGCACGTTTCTCGGTGTCGTCAAGTTTTGCGCTAGTTGCCTTTGGCGGAACGGTTACCGTTGGTTTGGCAACTGTGCTTGCGGCAGCGGCTACCAAATTTCGGAGTCCGTCGAGGGCGTATGGTGAGGCCGTCACCACCTTACCCTTGATGGTTTTGGACGGTCCGGCACTTGCCATCTCATCACCTGTGCAACTTGCACGTGAAAGCCGTTTTGAGGATCACCCCACAACTTCAAGGAGGTGTCGCCTCCCAAAGTACCGTTGTTCTCACGATCGGTGAGAAAATTACAAGTTTTATTCCTATTTTCTAGGCCGCCACGGTTGGCACAAGGGCGCGGATTTGTACGCAAAACCCTAAGCCGTGATCCATGGTACTAGGAAAGCTAAGAAAACCTCGATTAACAAGCAAATACAAAGTCAAAAAGCAAAAGACTACGTTCTTCTTGTCTTCTTGTCTTCTTGTCTTCTGGTCTTCCTTGGCATCTTCTTGCGTCTTCTTGGCACACCTTGCCCCCCCTTGGAGGCGCCTTTCTTGTGCTCCACGGCAATGTGGCAGCCTCCAAAAGTTCTCCAAGTAGTGCTTTTCTCCTTTTTCTTTTTCTCTCGGGTCTTGAAAGCCTATGGTATTGGAGAAAAGCACTGTCCCAGATTTTGGTTGAAGAGGAGCAGAACGAGCCTTGAGAAGAGGGAAAAAGTAGGTGGTTTTGGGGTTGGGTACTCCCTATCCCGTCCCAAAAAACTTCCCCTAGCCCACTAGGATGGAGAAGGGACTGTGGAGAAGCTCAAATATGAAAAATAAGCTCTTCTCTAGCTTCCTAATGCACTTTACAGCGCTTCAAACGGTGAAGCGTAGATGTCGTAGTCCCTTCTGGCATTTCTGCTGTTGCTTGTAGCTGCCGGCGGCATTTTATACATGTCGTAGCCGCCGTTTCCGTCAAACTCTTGGTCGCGGGGGTCGTCTAGCTATGAGAACCAATGTAACATGTCGATTCTCCAGCTCTTGCTCTGAAGTTGTCGTCGGAGTTCGCATAATGGCGTTCTCAGTCCGCGTCAGGGGTTTATCCCCTTCGCTGGACTGAGGGGCAATCGTCATCAACGACCTTGAGTAGGGAGACTCGAATGTTTCGAGTCTCCGGAGGCCCATTTCCGGTTTTAGCCTTACCCCTTGTTTTGGGACCCAATCCAAGGGTTTTTACCTCAAACTCGTGCTTTCACACAAGTTATTCCGATGTTTTTATGTCAAGGTTTGTCATAAATGAACTTCGATTTATGTTTATGACGTTCTAGCACAAAATCATCGCGTGCGAGGCATGCTGGCAATTTCGCGCCAGTCTCTCTCGCCTCACGTCCTTCATCCCCCTCCCTCGTCCTCGCTCTCTCACCAGGAGGGCGAGTGAGGACGAGGGCACGAGGCCACGAGGCCTCACCCTCAAGGCCCTCACGGCCCCTCAACCGCCGATCGGGCTGAGGCCGCGATCGGCGGCTGGCGGCTGGCCGGCTGGTGGCCGGCAGGTCACTTGGCCGGCCGTTGGCCGTCCAACCGGCCCGCAGCGAGCTGGCCGACGGCCAACAAAGCGCTGGCAGTCGGCCAGCCCTCGCTGACGTGAGGGGTGGTGCGCAACCACCGCTCGCTTCAGCGAGGCGGGAGGACAATATCGGCCCTCCCGTTACAGTCTAGAAATCTATGGAAAAAACTAACATTTCCTAAAAAATCACTTGCAATGCCTGGAAAATGCATGACAATGGTTGGCATTGTGAGGAAGTGCTGAAGCAATGTCTTGCAAGGCCTGCAATAGCCTGGCAATGTCTAGTGATGCTCGAAAATGTGTGGTAAGGCCTAGCAACGCCCGGAGAATGCCTAGGAAATGCTTGGAATTCCATGGCAACGCCTCCAATCAATCCTGGCATTGTCTGGAAGTTCCTGATGAATGCTTGACATGGAGATGCATGAGGAATCCATGAAGACTGTCTAGCAATGTTTGGGCAGTGCCTAGCAAAACCGGGCAATGCCTGACAATACCAAGTAATGCCTAGCAATGCCCCAACCATGCTTTGAAAACGTCTGGTAAGTGCCTGACAATACTCGGCAAAGCTTGGGACTGCGTAAAGAATAGATAGCAATGCATAATAATGCCTGGACGTTCATGGAAATTCCTTAAAATCCTCGACAATGGCTGGCAGTGCATGGGCATTGCATTGTAATGCTAGGGAATTCCTGGTAACACATGGACAATGCGTATGAGTATATCTCCAATGCCTGGGAATGCTAATGAATTGTTGGCAATGCTAGGGAGATACCACATGATGTTGTCAATGACGGGAAAGGCTTGGATAATGCTTCATAACGTCTGAAAAAACCTTGGATCTCTGAGTCAATGCCTGGAAATACCTTGCAATCCATGGCTGTAACGTGTCGTGTCTCCAGCTCCTGCTCTGAAGTCGCCGTCGGAGTTCGCAGAATGGTGTTCTCAGTCCGCATCAGGGATTTACCCCCTCGGAGGACTGAGGGGCAATCGTCATCAACGACCCAGAGCAGGGAGACTCGAGTATTTCGAGTCTCCGGAGGCCCATATCCGTTTTTAACCAAACCCCTGGTTTTGGGACCCAAACCGAGGGTTTTTACCTCGAACTCGTGTGTTCGCATGAGTTATTTTGTTTTTTTTTATGTCGAATTTTGTCGAGAACGAACTTTGATTTACGTTTTGCCGTTCGGGCGTGAAATCGTTGCGTGCGAGGAACGCTGGCGATTTCGCGCTAGCTCTCTCTCGACCTCACCCTCGCTCCCCCTATCCCTCGTCCTCGCTTGCTTGTTTTGCAAGGAGGGCGAGGGGGGGCGAAGGCACAAGGCCATGAGTCCTCGCCCTCGAGGTCCTCGTGGCCTCTCAGCCGCCGATCGGGCTGAGGCCGCAATCGACGACTGGCGGCTGGCCGGCCGGTGGCCGGCCGGTCGTCGGCCGTCCAGCCGGCCGGCAGCCATCTGGCCGGCGGCCAGCGAAGTACTGGCCGCCGGTCAGCCCTCGCTCACGCGAGGGGTGGTGCGCAACCACCCCTCGCTTCAGCGAGGAGGGAGGGCCGAACCGGCCCTCGTGCTACATTCCTCCCCACTTATTATGAACCGTCCCGGCTCATGAACAACAAGTAGGATTGTCAGATAGTGAGTCATCAACATTGTGAAAGAAAATTAATGATTTCAATCACCAGCTAAACATGAACACGTGCGTGGTACTTAGACCTAAGCTGTAGCTTGTCGGTCAGCAAGGCTAGCGGCCTCCTCCCTTTAGGCTGAAGCGTCCACGCGACAACCATGTTGGGCGTCCCCAACCTCCTATGGCCGCTGTCCATGAATGCTGCCCTGTGGGAATGTTGTTCACTATTTCCGCGTTCAAGTGGTACCTCCTGCCATGCGTCGATCAGTGCGAGTTGCAAGCTCGCTCCAGTACTCGTTGACCACCCCTATGGGCAACCAAGATTTGGGCTCCCATGAATTATGTTCAGGTCCACAACCGGCCCAATGAACGAGGTACTCCCTAACAATGCGCGACCAAAGAGTACGCTCTTGGTGCTCGAGTAGGCGAAGGACCTCGTATTGGCCGTCGGTAGCCAGGACCGCTGGCGGTGGCTGAACGGTTCCTTTTGCCGTGTATGGAGCTAACAGGCTCACGTGAAACACGTCATGTATCTTCATACTCGGCGGAAGTAGCAATCGGTATGCCATTGGCCCGATGCGTGCCACAATAGGAAACGGCCCAATCCACTTCGGTAGAAGTTTTCTTGCCTGTGGCGACTTCAGCCGAAGGTTTTTAGTGCTAAGCAACACTTTGTCACTTATGTCAAACGAGACCTCCCGGCGACCTTTGTCGGCATATGCCTTTTGTCACTCCCGAGCTGCTGGAAGGTGACCCTTTGCCTCCTGTAACAAGGAGTCGATGCGCTTGGCAAAGGCTTGAGCGGAAGGAACCTGCTCTCCAGTACTCCCACTCTTCACCAATGAAGAGGGTACTATTGGATGCCGACCAATGTTCAACACAAACGGTGTGAATTGTGTGGTCTCGTTCACCGAGTTGTTCACCGCAAACTCTGCCGGTGCTAGGAATTTGTCCCAATCATGCATGGCAGGGCCCACGTACATGCGGAGCATCTGCTTCAGAGTGCTATTCATGCGCTCTGTTTGTCCGTCAGTTTGAGGGTGAAATGCTATGGACATTTGCGACTCACTGCCAAAGTAATCTTGCATCTTTTGCCAGAAATAACTAGCAAATTTTTGATCTCGATCGGAGATAATGCGCAACGGCAAGCCGTGGTGCTTTACGACACCCTGAAAGAAGAGACGAGCGGTCTCCTTTGCGTTCACGTCAGTGGTTGTAGGAATTAAGTGTGTCATCTTCGTCAAAAGATCCACAACCACTACTATTGCATCATGGCCACGGGCCGTGTCCGGAAGACCAATAATGAAGTCCATGCTGACGCACTCCCATGGAGTCCCAGGAATGGGAAGCTGTTGGCAGAGTCCAGCAGGCTTCTAGTTACTAGCCTCATTCCGAAGACATGGGTCACATGTCATGCAATACTTACGGACATCAACACTCCACCCTGGCCACCAATAGTGGTCGATGAGTGCCTGTCCAGTCTTTCGGGGTCCCACATGACCTGTGACTGGCGGGTTGTGGAACTGGGAGATAACCTTTGCTCGAAGGTCTCCCTAGTTTGGCACAACAACTTGTTCTCCGTGCCAGAAGATTCCTGCGACCTCCACCAAGCCGTGCTTGTCCAGCTTTCGAGAATCTTGAAACCAAGAATCCACACAGTATCCCATCCGGATCCTGTTTATAAAACCATTGTAATGGATAATCTCTCGTGGTGATTGTCGCAGAGGTACGGAGGGATCTAGTGGTTGTACTGTTCCTGTTGCTATGGCCATAAAACACCCACTGACCTCGGTGGTTGCTTTAATTTCCACAGGCTGTCATCTAAGTGGATCGGCCACATTGATACGTCCTGGCCGATATTCCCATGTGAACAAAATCGACTCAAGTATTCGCTCCAACGCGCCTGTCCTCTTGACAGGTTCGGTTGCGTTTGGAAAAACACCAATGGATTATGGTCGGTCACGACCGTCATACCCCCTTCAGCACCCTCAAGGTAGCAACGCCACATCTTGAAAGCGTGTACTGCCACAAGGAGCTCTTGATCCCCAGTCGTGTACCGCGTTTCCGCACGAATGAGCTTCCGGCTCTCATACGCAACTGGGTGACCGTTCTGCATGAGGACGGCTCCGAGTCCTACTACCGACGCATCACATCGAACCTCCCTTGGTTGCGATGGATCCGGAAGAGCTAGGAAGGGTGCCGTGGATAGGAGCTATTTTAACCTTGAGAAAAGCATTCTCGCAATCAGGTGTCCATTCCCAACGCACGTCTTTTCGCGTGAGCCTGGTTAGCGGTGCTACCAGGGTCAAATACCCTTGCATAAACTGTCGAAAGTAGTTTACAAGGCCGAGAAAAGACCGTATCTCCCCAACATTCTCGGGACGTGGTCAGTCCACAAAGGCTTGGACCTTTCGTGGGTCAACACGTATGCCGTCCTTGCCGACGATGTGTCAAAGGTATTCGAGCTCATCTTATGCAAACTTGCACTTGCTCACTTTCGCATAGGACTTCTGTTCCCGAAGGATTACGAGAACTTCGCGTAGATGTTCTATGTGCTCTTCCATTGATTTGGAGAAAACCAGGATGTCCTCCAAACAAACCAAGACAAACTGTCCGAGCTTGGTTGTTTGGTGATCGTTCGGTTCATTTCTCCTTGGAAGGTTGCCGGGGCATTTGTAAGCCCAAAGCATAATACTCGGAACTGATAATGTCCCGTGTGCATTCGGAACGCGGTTTTGGGCACATCATCTTCCTTGATGCGGATTTGATGGTACCCTTGAGATAAATCCAAGGACGAAAATACTTTTGTGCCTTGGAGTTGGTCAAAAAGGTCCTCAATCCACGGTAAGGGGAATCAATTTTTCACCGTCAGTTTCTACAACACCCGGTAATCCACGCACATGCGTAAACCACCGTCCTTTTTGTTCACAAAAAGGATCGGCGCAGCATATGGCAAGCTACTGGGCTCGATCCACTCCTTTGCAAGGTACTCTTTGATTTGGCATTTGGCCTTTCACCTTTCTGCTGGACTTAGGTGATACATGGGTCTGAACGGAGGAGTCACCTTCGGTTGCAGCGCAATCGTGTGGCCAATGTGTCTTTTTGGTGGAAGCCCAGCCGGTGGGTTTTGGAATACATCCGAGAACTCCGCCAATAGAGATCTGATCTCTTGTGGTATGTATTCCGTCATGTCGTCCTCCACTTTCTACAACTGAGCTAAGAAGTATCGACAACCTTGTCAAATACGTCTCTTGACTTACATTGCAGACAAGCTTGCATGGACTTTGAGTCGGTTCGGTGATAATTCCGTACTCGGAATCAACGTAAAGCGGCGTTGTCTTTTTCGGAGGATCAAACGCTTTGATTCAAAGCACATTAGTGCCTTGTTGTCACGGAGCCAGGGATCGCCTAGCACCACGTCAAACGGGTCAAGAAGGTTGAGTACCTTCAACGAGACACTCTGTGTGTACCCTTGAATACAAATTTTTGCTTTAAAAGTACTGATGACGGGTATCATACGGTTGTTACCAACAACAACTTCGCCATTCGATGGCTCGTACCTTAAGCCAACCTGTCAGGTAAAGCCAAGAGTAACAAAAGAGTCGTCCCCTCCAGTGTCAGCAAGAACGTTCACGGGAGCACCAGCTAGGTGTCCTTTGAACTGCATCCTCATGTTGCCCCAACTCTTCCGAGTGAACAGACTCGATGACGGCAAGCCGAGTTTGTGATGAACACGGAATCTGTACGACGGGCGTCGCAACTCCCATGATTCACCCACTCGAGTCCACATCTTGTGGGCACGTGTGAATTCGGCTAGCACCTTCCAGCCTTTAAATTTGACTGGGTCGAAATCGTCGACTAAGGGTACTGCAAACGTGATTGAACTCATTGCTTTGAGGGCGTTTGCTTCAATCACTGTGTCACACAACTCTTGCACAGTGGTCGGTGTCGCCACCACTAAGCATGTACAATCATGCATCTCGTCCGGAGATGCAAGGTTTAGTGGGTAATGTCGGTCAGCAAGTGTAGAATGCGGTTCAACAAGAGGAGAAAAAACAACAGAGAAATTTGAACACGTCAAAAACTAAAATTGTTTAACATCCTCATCTGAAAACATGAACCCACACTCGTGATCCAGTTTTACCCCTGAGTGGTCCCCACTGACGTCACTCATGGGTGGGGAAAACCTGTCCCACGGCCCTGTCCGTTACCACGGCCGGACCCATTGCCGCGACCGCGACCCTGTCCACGGCCCTGTCCGCGGCCTCCTGCTGCACCATCCCCACCAGGTGCTACTGCTACATCTAACGCCGTGGTCTCTTGTCCACCCCCAGCAACCTGAGGGCACTGAGCCCTAAAGTGGCCCGTCTGCATGCAGCTGTGGCAGAGCCCTTCGCATAAGGATGTCTTGCGACGCTCACGCGCCACTTGCAACTCGTCATTCTCACGGCTGCGCTTGTTGTTGGGGCCCTTGTATCCGCCAGCCTTCTTGGCTGGAGGGTTTACAAGCTGCTTGCCCTTGGTCCCGCCTCGCTGTCTAGCCGACCCACCAGCCCCTATAGCGTCGATGCGCATGTCGCGGCCTTTCTGTGCACGTGCGTTCGGCCGTGCATCAGAGTAGTGCTGCGGGTTCACCGAATACACTTCGCTCATGTAGTTGCGCAATGCCCTCCAGCTTGTCCAAGCTTGGCCAGTGGCTATCATGGTGGTCTTGTCCTTCAGCTTCTTGCTGGCGAGACCATCACACAAGTACTCCCGCAACATGCACTATGGGTACTTGAAGGTGTGAGTCCCATCGCCCTCGGTGAATCTTTCACCTTCTTCCACGAGTGCGGCAAACTCGCTCAGGTAGGATTCGAGCGAGCTGCCGCTGCCTGAAGTCCTTGACCTTGTGGAAGGCGTGTTGCGCCTCCTCACGTTGGGTGCACTTCTTGCGCATGATTGCGGAGAAGGCCTCCCACGGCATGGGCTGCCACTCGAGGTGCGGCTGCTGCGCAGTCCACTCCTTGACCACATACTTGAAGAGTTTGTCTTCAAACCGCGTCGTGGCAAGGTCGTCCCAGTGGCTGAGTGGAGCCTTGTGGACACGTAGGACGTGCTCCATGCGGTTCAACCAGTCGGTCAGCTTCACGCCCTTCCAGGAGATCTCCACACTGTGGAGGAAGGACGTGTTCATGACCGATCCCGAAGTCGTTGAGATAGGCAAGTCGTCGCTGCCACCGGCAGTGGCTTCCGCACCTGCGACACGATGTGCTTGCTGTTGCATCCGCACCTGGATCACACTCTACAACGCCTTGTCGAGGTTGTTACATCGGCGACTTGCCTCAGGGGCGGCCAGGCGCTGTAGCTGGCGATCACGGTCAAGGTCCGTGATGCTGTGCCCGACGTGGGCCAGCAGGTTTGCGAATGCAAACTTGAGCTCTGATGTCGTCAGAGCATTGGCGATAGCCTCCAGCGCCTCGCATTGTCCTTGCACCCTTACCCACTGCAAGAGGGTACAGTTCACGTACACGCCTCCAAGGAGTCCCACCTTTTGGAGGAGACTGTCTTCGGCGACGACGCTCGAGTGGGCGCTGCCTTGCCCCATTGCGGCCGCATCGTAGGAAGGGGGATCCGCCCCCATTCCTCCAAGTGGTGCCGTATCTCCACCATCGGTGGTGATCTTGAGTTGGCCTGCGGCCTCGGCAGCAAACTCCGCGAGCCTACGACGGTCATCGCGGATTGCCTTCGCGGTGACGTCGTCCGGCTCGTTCTTGCGGGAACTTCCCGTGTGGCTGCTTTTAGCGCCCTTGCTGCTCTCGGTGGTCACGCTGCCGTTGGCAGCTTCAGGCGATGCGGTGGGCGTCTTGCCCCTCTCGAGCAATTGGCTTGAGTTCGTCGCACGACGATGGCGATGGTCGCGATCCTCGTCGCCTTCGCCATTGTCGGCGTTGTGCTCTTTTTCAGGGTATCCCCCCGGGAGATCCTCCTCCATCGCGTCGTCCGTCGCGTGGGGATCGTCCATGTGCACATCAACGTGCTCGTCGAGCACCTTTTCGGTCTCCGCACGATGCTCGGTATCGCCGAGGTTGGCGTCGGTTGTCTTTGGCCGAACGGATGCCCTCGGCGGTACGGTTGCCTTTGGGTTGGCAACCGTGCTTGCGGCGGCGGCTCCCAAAATTTGGAGTCCGCCGAGAGCTCGTGGTGAGGCCGTCACCACCTTCCTCTTGTTTGTCTTGGACGGTCTGGCACTTGCCATCTCGTCGTTCGTGCAACTAGTACGTGAAGGTCGTTGTGAGGATCACCCCACAACTTATTGGAGGAATCGCCTCCTACAATCTAGCTCTCATAATCGGTGAGGCAATTTCAATTTAAACTTCTATTTTCCTAGGCCGCCACATCGGCACAAGGTTGTGGGTTTGGAAACTAGTCTTCCTAAGCCGTGACTCACGGCACTTGGTAGCAACTAGGATCTAGGAAAAGAGAAATTAACAATACAAGGGAGTAACAAGAAGTGTGAGTACCGCTCACAAAACTAGAAAAAAGTGCAAGAACACAAGCAAGTACAAGGTCAATAGTAAAAAGGCTAGTTTTCTTCTTGACTTCTTGTCTTCTTGTCTTTTGGTCTTCTTTTGTCTTTTCTTGCGTCTTCTTGGCACGTCTTGTGTCCCTTGGCGACGTCCTCCTTGAGCCGACGGCGTTGGGGGAGCCGCCAAAAGTCCCCAAGGTGTATTCCTCCCTCTTTTTAGAGCTTCATCAAGCTTTGAGAGCCCCTAGCCTAAGGATGAAGTGCTGTCCCAATTTCTTGGTTGTAGGGGGGAAGGAGGGAACCTTGAAGAGAGGGAAAACTTGGTGGTTTAGGGGTGGGCACTCCCCATCCCGTCCCAAAAAAATCCCTTAGGTCCCCTGGAGGTGAGGAGAGGCTGTGGAGAAGAAGCCCCAAAAAATACAGCTCTTCTCTAGCTTCCTAACGCACTTTACGGTGATTCAAACGGTGAAGCGTGGACATCGTAGTCCCTTCTGGCGTTTCTGCTGCTGCTTGCAGCTGCCAGCGTCATTTCATCTATGTCGTAGCCGCCGTTTCTGTCAAACTCTTGGTCGCGAGGGTCGTCTGGCTCTGAGAACCACTGTAACGTGTCGTGTATCCAGCTCCTGCTCTGAAGTCGTCATTAGAGTTCGCAGAATGGTGTAATCAGTCCGCATCAGGGGTTTACCCCCTCGCAGGACTGAGGGGCAATCGTCATCAATGACCCAGAGCAGGGAGACCCGAATATTTCGAGTTTCCGGAGGCCCATATCCGTTTTTAACCAAACCCCTGGTTTTGGGACCCAAATCGGGGGTTTTTACCTCGAACTCGTGTGTTCGCACGAGTTATTTCGTTTATCTTATGTCCAAGTTCGTCGAGAACGAACTTTGATTTACATTTTGCCGTTCTGGCGTGAAATCGTCGCGTGCAAGGCACGCTGGCGATTTCGCGCCAGCTCTCTCTCTCGACCTCACCCTCGCTCCCCCTATCCCTCGTCCTCACTTGCTTGTTTTGCAAGGAGGACGAGGGGGGGCGAGGGCAGGAGGCCATGAGGCCTCGCCCTCCAAGCCCTCGTGGCCTCTCAGCCGCCGATCGGGCTGAGGCCGCGATCAGCGACTGGCGGCTGGCCGGCCGGTGGCCGGCCGGTCGCCGGCCGTCCAGCCGGCCGGCAGCGAGCTGGCCGGCGGCCAGCGAAGTGCTGGCCGCCGGCCAGCCCTCGCTGACGCGAGGGGTGGTGCGCAACCACCCCTCGCTTCAGGGGGGAGGGAGGGCCGAACCGGCCCTCCCGCTACAATGGCTAATACCCAACAATAACTTGCAATGCATGATGGTCCCAAGAAATGCTTTTCACTACCTGGAAATGTGTAGGCAAAACCCAATAATCCTTTGAAATGCATGAAAACACCCGGGCCATTTGTAGAACATCCCAAGAATGTCTCTTTGTGCATGGCAATGCCTACCAATGCCGGATAATGTTAGGTAATTCATTGAGAATGCCTAGCCAATGCCTAGAAATACCTCACAACTCTTAGGAATGCTTAGCAATTCATATGCAATGTGCAGCAATTCCTGGCAGCGTCCGCTAATGCCTTGCAATTCGTGAGGAACGCCTGGCAATGCTTGGGAAATGTTCAACAATGCATGTGCAATCTCAAGCAAGGCCTGGTAATTTCTAGTCATGCTTGGTTGTGCCTGGTACTACTTGGACAGTATCTACCTATTATTGGTGATTCCTATGAATACTACGAAGCAAGTGAGTAATGTGATTGAGATCCTTTCAATACCTATTTATGTGTGGTAATGCCTGGAGATGTCTAGCAATGCGTCAAAATGAGTGGCTTTGCCTGGCAATACTTGGAAATACATGGCAATGCCAAGGCAATGCCTAGAAATGCCAAGCAATGTGTGGCAATGCGTGCCACTTGATGGTTGATTCTTATAAATCCTTGGCAATTTCTAAGGATGTCTAGCGATGCCTTATCATTCATGTACATTTCCTGTCAATGTCTAGCAATGTCTAGTAATGCGTGAGTGTGTATGATAATGCTTGGCTATGCAATGTCAAGCAATGCCTGGGTACTGCTTATGATTTACTAGTATTGCCTAAAAATGCCTATGGAATGCCTTCCAATGCCTGGTAATCCTTGGGAAATGTTTGGTAATTCCCAACAATGCCTACCAATGTGTGGCAGTGCTTGGAAATGCTTGGAAATTCCTATTAATTCTTGTCAAATCCTTATAGTGCTTAGAAATGCCTAACAATGCCTGCGAAATGTTCAGCTAGGCATGACAATGCCTGGCAGTTCCTTGCAATGCCTGGTAATACCACAAAATCCTTGTCAATGCCCGAGACGTGCATGAGAATTACTGGAATGCTTGGATAATGCCTAGCAATGTTAAAAAAAGTTTTGGAAGTACCTTGCAGTGCTTGGCAATGCCGAGAAATGCCAATTCTTGGTAATGCCAAGCACGAGGATGCTGGGTATTGCCTCGGAAATGCACTTCGATGCATGACAAAGCTTGGAAAATGCATGGTAATGCCAAAGAATGCCTACCAATGCCACAAAATGCCTAGCAATGTTTTTGTTATGACTTTTAATGTTTGGCAATGCATGGCAATGCTGGGGTAACGCTTGGCAACTCCTTCAAATGTCTCCAAAATGCCTGGCAATGCTCCATAATGCCTACCAGTAACTGGCAATTTGTGGCAATGCCTAGACAATGCCTGGCAATACTTGGCGTTGCCTGGTAACTCCGGGCAAGGCTTTGAAACTTTCTTGCACTATTTGCATATTCTTGGCAATGCTTGGGAAATGAGGGGTGTTACATGCGAAAATCTTCGCAATTTGTGTAGTGCCTGGAAATGCTTGGCAATGCCTGGGAGATGACTTCTAGTGTCTGGGTAACACCTCGCAGTCTTAGTAATGTTTGTGTGATGGAAATATGCGGAAATGCATGGACAATGCATGGCAATACCCAACAAGGTTGAAAATGTCGAGGAATTTCCTTGCAATGCTTGGTGATACTTGATAATGATCTGTAATGGATGGTGATGCATGGGCAACTCATTGCAATGGTTGGGAATGCCAATGGAAGGCTTGGAGATGCATGTCTATGATGGGTAATGGTTGGGAAAATCTCGGCAATGATGGCGATGGTTAGCAATGCGTGGCAATGTAATCAGCCAGTCAGTCAGTTTATCAGCTGGTGAGTCACTTAATACACCAACTGTGAAGTTAACCAATCAGATATCCAATCAGTTAGTTAGTAATTCAGTCACTCGGTTAGTCAAATAACCTGCTAGACATTTAGTATGTCTGCTAGTCAACCAGTCGCTCAGTGAGCTAGACAATCCGTTAGTCATTCTATGAATCAATCAGTCGGTGCATTAGTCAGTCGAATGGTCGATCAACCAGTCAAACAACTAATCAAATCAACATGCCAATCACTGAGTTAGTCAGCCAGTTAGCCACTTGCTTGTTCACTCATTCGGCCGATTTGCCAGGTAATCAGTGAGTTTTTCGATTAGTCAATCTATAAATCCATTCTGTCCTGTCAGTAAGCCATCCAATCAGTCGATCCACTGGTCAATTGCTCTCTCCCTCACTCACTGGCTCACTTACTCACTTACTTATTCACTCACTTACTCGCTCACTCACTCACTCACTCACTCACTCACTCACTCACTCACCCACTCACTCACTCACTCACTCACTCACTCACTCACTTACTCACTTACTCACTCACTTAGTTGCTCACTGTCTTGCTCCTTCGTTTGCTTTGTTGCTTGCTTGCTCACTCCCTCGCTCACTTTCTAACTCAGTAAATTGTGCGTACTCTCACACTCGTTGTCTCTCCCGCCCTCTCTTTCTTACTCACTCACTCGCCTTCACATGTCCATTCTCTATCTCGCTCATTCACTCCCACTCTCATTCTCACTCTCTCACACTCTCTCGATCTCTCACTATCTCACTATCTCACTCTCCCTTTATCCATCCCAATTGCTTAGACACTCTTCAATGTGTTCCTCTTTCTCTCCCTCTCCCTCTCCCTCTCTCTCTCCCTCTCTCTCGCTCTCTATCTCTCTCTCTCTCTCTCTACATATCTCTCTCTATCTATCTCTCCACTTAGCTCCCCCCCTCTCTCCCTCTCTCTATTTCTCCTCTTCCTCTTCCAATTTCATTTCATCTCCCTCTCCCTCTCCCTGTCACCCTGTCATATCTCCCCGATTCCTCCCTCCCCCTCTCTTCTCTCTCTCTCTCATCTCTCCCTCTCCCTCTTGCTCTCTTGCTATGTTTTCCCATGCCTTGTGCCTTTTCATTGTCCTTGACCCCCCCCCCCTCTCTCTCTCTCCCTCTCTCTCTCTCTCTCTCTCTCTCTCTCTCTGAAGGACCATTTTCCCTTTTCCCAACCACACCACGACACCTCATAGATGTCCGTTACAAGCCCTTTTGCTTCCTTATGTGTGTGTGAGACGATTCAACCATTTCAAGGTGAGAAGATGACTCGTCGAACATAGCGTCACCGTGTTCACCATACAGTCAATTTGTTATTGCACACGGGTCCTCTACAAGTATAAGAGAGGAATTTCTCTTCCCGACATCCCCGTCACTCTCCGTCTCCCCCCTTGGCAGTTGGGTATCTTTTCCTTGCTACCTCTTTCTTGTCCGGACCTTTGTTCGCACTTGTCCATTCCTTTTTGCATTGCCCATCCTTGCATATACACACTTGCATGAGTACAACAAGAGAGATGCGAGGTAAGTGTGAAATTGTTTTTCGTCAACCTCTTGGTTGCCCGATGAATCTTTTCGCTTATGAGGTGCATAGAGTGACCATTTTCCTGACATCGGCCCTTACTTTGAGGAAGGCAACGCAAAGCCTCTCGAGGAAGTGGGGAAGTGAAAGATATGAAACTATGATGAGATTTATTTTCCAGTCTCAAATGACTTTTGAACACACGGATTAGTTTGTAACCCAAAAGGACTAATTGTATCCTCAATTGCATATGCAAGCAAGGGTTGTCAAAGAATACACAATGCACCCTTGGTCCATGACCTAAGAAATGTACAGTGCATTTTTCGTGCACCCACGGTCCATTTGGCCATGCCCCCATGCAACCATGAGACTAGTGTGCGCACCCATACACCCATACGCCCATGGTACATGGTCTGAGATTATAGAAAGCAACGTCTCCACGTTGTGCATATGACGCAAAATCGCTTTAGAATCATCTACGCAGGTTCAATAATCCCAGGAAAGCTCGAGGCTTGGATTGTGCACAGAAGGCTTTGAAATGCTTGGAAAAGGTTCGAAGTTATCCACTATCGGTTAGGAAAGACTACCCATGGGTTTAAAATCGTTGCAAGACATGTATGGAAATGGGAAGAGCTAAAATCCATGTATTTACGAATGGAAGGATATTCTAAATAGAGGAGCATGGATTGAAGAGGAAGATGCATTGCTTTTGAGCTGGGTTGTGCTAACTTCTTGCCCAGGTTTACCCTGTGGATCGATGCATCTCCTGAGTGAACCGGATAGAAGCCATTCGCTGACGACCTTAGGCCCCTTTGCACGGTCCGAACATTGATGACGTGGGCGGTCACCACCTCGCTTTTCCCGTGCTATGTTCCCCTCGTCCGCTTCCGCAGATGCCTCCTCTCGCTTTCCCGAGGGAGACAAGCGGTGGCTCGAGTGGCTGCACATCG